>KZ308882.1:192924-206669 GCA_000376725.2 Ladona fulva
TTTTTTCTTAATTGCAACTTCAAAACGTTGCAAATGCTATGCAAGTCACTGCACGTAACCATTAGGAAAAGTTCATATTCTTTCATCATCTTGTGGAGCTGCGTTTGGTGGAGTTTCCTGTAACATTTCTTCAAAGTACTCTTAAAAAATAATCAATAAAAACACAACATAACCTATAAACGTCCGTCGTTGTCTTATGTCAGACTAACAATGGAGCAAATAATGTCCATGTTGTTGCAGACTGGACTTACAACGTTTTGACTAGCACTGCTACTTCTATTTTGGTTTTCTCCTGCTAGGGTCAGCACTATCCAGACAAACTGTATTGTCATAGAAAGATATGGCATTTACAACGTGTTTTAGTATGAAAAGTAATATTTTCCAATTTTGGCATTTACAACGTTTTGGAAATGCACGATTCAAATATTCGTGCTCATACAGCCGATTATAGATTTATGTGCTAAATTATGAGAACATTGATACGAGGGTAAATTTTTGTTTACGATAACCTGTGCCACTGAACTGTACATATGTGAGATATATAAGATTCTCTTATTTGCATACAGGATCACTATATTTAATCCTGCTTGTACCCTTGGTAACGGACGCATCAACTAGTATTTTACAAAATATTATTAGAGTAATTGAAACATGACGTAACATGCTATACATCATAAACCTCCTTATTCCCTATTTTCGTTTACGCGATGAGCAGTCACAGGTTGTATTTTATATGAATACTTTAAAGAACGACGCTAAAAATCACAAATTATGTATTGAGGGGTTAAAAACTGAGAATGGCAGGATGCATGAATTGATTAATATCTATATAATGGCCTAAATAATATACAAAAATTGTAACTCGAATCAGGAACTTATAAATATAATCAAGAGATGCACCAACGAAGGTATAGCCGCCAATTTTGAGAAAGCGAAGAGAATCGCTGAAACATCAATAATCAAATATGACAAACAAATGGATGTAAGGTATTCTAGTGCGAAAAGAGGATTAAGAAACTTAAATTTTTCGTGCGTGCGCGAAATTAAAAAAATTTTGCGAAACGCTCGAAATTTTTCGCATTCGATATTTTAAGAAGGGGAAACCTGTGTTAATGATGAAGAATGAAAAAGTAATAGTACGAATTTGTGTTTCCCCTCTTTACCCACGTTCCCGAACGTATACGCTTGTTTGCAAATAACCAGTTTCGAATTCGTATCTCTTCTTTTTCTTCTCTATCTTTTACCCAGAGATAGACCGTGAGACTCCTCTGATAGAAAGAGATCGTAAATTGAACGTTCCCGTCAGAAAGGCGTTTTAGGCGTTCTGAAGATTTGGCTTCGAATTGGCCGTAATAAGGAGATTTTAAATTCCTTCTGAGGACTGATATCGTAATGTTTCCTTCTATATAGTATTCATTCATAAATAAGATCAATTTTCGAGAGGAATGACATACTCTAGAACTTATACGTAAGAAATGCCTCCTACATTTCGACTAATAAGGAGATCAAATAAGAGATAACGTATTATACGAAGGAAAAATTATAATTATACCACATTTTAATTGAAATTCGTTCTGTTGGAATTGAATGACCGGTTTCGGCGAATAATCGTTATTAATAGGGAAAACTGTAAACCAGACGGAAACCCGGTCGAAACTAGTAAGTATTGTTTTACAAATTAATTTTGTGTAAAAGTTTCAAAGTTCAAAGCTATAATGTTCATCGACCAAAATTCAAAGTTTTCATTCCCTTTGTAAATGACCATAACAGTTCGCTTTATTCTGTTTTGAATGTGCAATATGGGAAGCGTTGGGTTCGTAGCTAATACAAATTCTGGGAAATAATACTTTACTGTAAGTTACATTGTTATTTCAGTTGTGATACCAATTCTTAAAATATGTGACGAGTTAATTTCCGTCTTTTTAAACAATCCCTTGACCTCGAAGATTGGTTGATTGACAGATTTTTTATGGTAAAAATCTTATCTTAAAATACAGTAAAAATAACGGCTATCGTAAATACTACTCTACTATATCGTAAATATTTCACAGTGACTTAGAAAGATTGTACCACTAAATAAAACCAGCAATATCTACGTACAATTATAGCGGGATTTCAGCGGTAAGTTAAATACCTTCAGTAGTCTCCGCTCATTCTTCCAGATATTTCCTCACCAAAACAGCAAACTCACCTGAAAAGACAAAAGTATGCGTTAAGGACATTGTAATGTATAACATAAACAGATTCATTCACTCTATTTGTATGGAGAACCTTTCTGATTCATAAACGCGACCGATTTATAACTGAGAAATATTTCTTTTTCGAAATATCTTCGTTCTCCACAGTCGCAAAGGAAATTGAGAGGTAAAAAAATACACTCAACAGATCGGGCGGAATTTTTGGATCGAATGAATTTGGCAGGAGTGACCAAAGAGAAAGTCTGAATTTTCGATGTTCGTAAATAAACGGGAATGGTTTGCTACCATAAAAGAAAGCGTCGTTCTCCACTTCCGAATTTCGTATTTTAGGCGGAATGATAAAAAAAGGTACAAAAATACACGAACAGAAAAAGCGATGAAACGTGCGCGGCATGATGGCGTTCTTTTCGGAGCATTACTTTTAGGAGAGGAATCACTCTCGAGAAGGAAATGCAACATTACGCAATGGTAGCATATAATATAATTAAATGCCTACAAAATCTAATAAGTTAGTAGAAGTAGATGCCTACAAAATGTAATCTATTAAAAAGGACGAATCAAAAATAGTGTACCTCTTAATACCAGTAGTAATAATAAATATGCAGACAAATTGAAATAGGGTATTTTCTATGAATGTACTTTCCGTTATATTTGCACTTGACAGTCTCAGTGTTTCAGAGATTTATTCCTTCTAATTACTAATTTGGAGATTCTTCTACTGGTTGATAGCGTAGCTACAAGCAAACATCGGACTTAGCCCTGAGACTGGAATATCTTCCGTTTCGTCCAAACCACGTCCCTTGTGATTACGACGTACTCGCCCATATTATTCCACGGAGCTTCACGTAGGACATAATCTGCAATGACGAAGCAAGGGCCGCCTTCCATCAGAGATTTCGCTCTATGAAGACTAAACTCTACAAGGGCAGATCTCCGAACGAAAAATTTGTTGAGGCCAATTCCTGAAATATTGACCCAACATGTTGCAAACAAACAAGGGATCAATAACGCTAACATTCTTTCCGGAATAAGCACATTATTTTCCTTATTTAACTACGATCTACGACAATCCTGAATACTTCATTATGTAGCTATACATCTTATGTATACTTCATACCCATCCATACGTATTTGCATACATTCCCTTTTATTCCAAATGCTGTATTAATATAATCAGTTTCTCGTTAAAAAATTATTATTTTCTTTTTCTCAGTCACTCTCATCCTTTAGGATCATTCACACTCTCCTCGTGCACCATTTATGTTATTCTCTTTTCTTAAATACAATAAAATCTATGATGGAAACAAGAATACTTCTAGATAGACCCATTTTAATAATGATAATTATTATTGACGATAACACAACCATTTCCAGCACAAGAAAAATCTGACTACCAGTGACTCGAACCTGGTAGCATAAAGTTGAAGCGCTATCGAGTTCACTACACCGCAACCACGGTCGGAGATCTCTCCTATATTTTCATACCGACGTCAACACCAAGTAAAAAAATATTTTTGCAAGAAAGCCATTTCTTTATTTGTATTTATCTGTTACTTTGTGTTCTTTACTTTTTTCACTTTCTTTATTTTATTTTTTTAAATGTTTGTATTAATTTAGGTTTAGCATTATATAATATTAGGACTTTTAGATTTGTATTAATTTACCATATATGTTAGTTGTAAGTTGAATTTATTTGAGTAATTTTTTATATCAATGACTCAGAGGTTAGGCGTAAGAGAGGTCCTTTGGGCCTAACCTCGCCATAAGGGTCAAATAAATAAATAATAAATTTCATACTCGCCACGCTGCATTTCTTTCATTCATCGTTTGCTGAAGATGACCGTATCTTTTGCTTTTGACACACATAAAATGGTGTATTTCTAAAGTAGCAAGGAAAAGTCGAACTTTTACAAGCCACTATATTTATTGAAATGTGACCATAGTTTCGACTCGCAGAGTTATCATCAGGTACTGTCATGGCAACAGTGAGGGCAAGAAACAGGGCCACATTATGACTTCACGAGTCGAAACCATGGTCATCCTCCAATAAATGTTGTGGTTTGTAAAAGTTTTCCTTGTTCCTTCAAGTAATCATACCTATAAGTCTAGCAGGCAAGCCCAAGCAGTTGATTTTAGAATATTTCTACACTGTAGATTCTCTCCTGAATAATTGGTTAATGTATTAAACGACTTTAATATGTTTAAATGTCCATTGAAAATCAACCACCTTACCATTTGTTTTATCATTATTAGTTTGTTAGATTGATTAACTGTATGCATTATATGCGCTCTATAATAGACTTTTTATTACATAAACTATTGCTCTCGTTTTGTAAATATTGGCCGGGAAATATATCAAAGGAAGTCCCAAGTTCAGATTCTTGTCTCGGTAATTCTTGCTCGTTTTTTGTCATTTATCTCCAATGTAATTGGGTGATATATGTTAGTTGGGGAGCGGTAAATAAATGCATAAATCAATTGAAAATAGTTAAGTTTCTTTATAAGGCAGCATTTTTAAACTAACATANGCAAATTTTTGTTTACGATAACCTGTGCCACTGAACTGTACATATGTGAGATATATAAGATTCTCTTATTTGCATACAGAATCACTATATTTAATCCTGCTTGTACCCTTGGTAACGAACGCATCAACTAGTATTTTACAAAATATTATTAGAGTAATTGAAACATGACGTAACATGCTATACATCATAAACCTCCTTATTCCCTATTTTCGTTTACGCGATGAGCAGTCACAGGTTGTATTTTATATGAATACTTTAAAGAACGACGCTAAAAATCACAAATTATGTATTGAGGGGTTAAAAACTGAGAATGGCAGGATGCATGAATTGATTAATATCTATATAATGGCCTAAATAATATACAAAAATTGTAACTCGAATCAGGAACTTATAAATATAATCAAGAGATGCACCAACGAAGGTATAGCCGCCAATTTTGAGAAAGCGAAGAGAATCGCTGAAACATCAATAATCAAATATGACAAACAAATGAATGTAAGGTATTATAGTGCGAAAAGAGGATTAAGAAATTTAAACTTTTCGTGCGTGCGCGAAATTAAAAAACTTTTGCGAAACGCTCGAAATTTTTCGCATTCGATATTTTAAGAAGGGGAAACCTGTGTTAATGATGAAGAATGAAAAAGTAATAGTACGAATTTGTGTTTCCCCTCTTTACCCACGTTCCCGAACGTATACGCTTGTTTGCAAATAACCAGTTTCGAATTCGTATCTCTTCTTTTTCTTCTCTATCTTTTACCCAGAGATAGACCGTGAGACTCCTCTGATAGAAAGAGATCGTAAATTGAACGTTCCCGTCAGAAAGGCGTTTTAGGCGTTCTGAAGATTTGGCTTCGAATTGGCTGTAATAAGATTTTAAATTCCTTCTGAGGACTGATATCGTAATGTTTCCTTCTATATAGTATTCATTCATAAATAAGATCAATTTTTGAGAGGAATGACATACTCTAGAACTTATACGTAAGAAATGCCTCCTACATTTCGACTAATAAGGAGATCAAATAAGAGATAACGTATTATACGAAGGAAAAATTATAATTATACCACATTTTAATTGAAATTCGTTCTGTTAGAATTAAATGACCGGTTTCGGCGAATAATCGTTATTAATAGGGAAAACTGTAAACCAGACAGAAACCCGGTCGATACTAGTAAGTATTGTTTTACAAATTAATTTTGTGTAAAAGTTTCAAAGTTCAAACCTATAATGTTCATCAACCAAAATTCAAAGTTTTCATTCCCTTTGTAAATGACCATAACAGTTCGCTTTATTCTGTTTTGGATGTGCAATATGGGAAGCGTTGGGTTCGTAGCTAATACAAATTCTGGGAAATAATACTTTACTGTAAGTTACATTGTTATTTCAGTTGTGATACCAATTCTTAAAATACGTAACGAGTTAATTTCCGTCTTTTTAAACAATCCCTTGACCTCGAAGATTGGTTGATTGACAGATTTTTTATGGTAAAAATCTTATCTTAAAATACAGTAAAAATAACGGCTATCGTAAATACTACTCTACTATATCGTAAATATTTTACAGTGACTTAGAAAGATTGTACCACTAAATAAAACCAGCAATATCTACGTACAATTATAGCGGGATTTCAGCGGTAAGTTAAATGCCTTCAGTAGTCTCCGCTCATTCTACCAGATATTTCCTCACCAAAACAGCAAACTCACCTGAAAAGACAAAAGTATGCGTTAAGGACATTGTAATGTATAACATAAACAGATTCATTCACTCTATTTGTATGGAGAACCTTTCTGATTCATAAACGCGACCGATTTATAACTGAGAAATATTTCTTTTTCGAAATATCTTCGTTCTCCACAGTCGCAAAGGAAATTGAGAGGTAAAAAAATACACTCAACAGATCGGGCGGAATTTTTGGATCGAATGAATTTGGCAGGAGTGACCAAAGAGAAAGTCTGAATTTTCGATGTTCGTAAATAAACGGGAATGGTTTGCTACCATAAAAGAAAGCGTCGTTCTCCACTTCCGAATTTCGTATTTTAGGCGGAATGATAAAAAAGGTTTTATAGTTATTCTCGAATCAACAGTTATTTGTATTCGAGAAATCAGAAGAGCTTTCGTGAAAGACAAGAGCAACCCGCACAAACTATTCAATTATCGATCATTTCCTCAAATAATTTACCCAGCGAGGAATCGGACTTCGAGAAAGTATTTGCCCGCGAACAAACATTTCTATAATAGGAAACAAAATCCCACCACTAGAATCGATAACAGCATTAGTACAACCGAAATCAAGATCAATTTGAACATTCTCTCCCCACCAGGAATCGAGCCCGGAACCCTATCCGGAAGCGCAACCCACGCGGCTGTCCGGTGAGACCGATAGCGGCGTCAGAAACGGAAAAAAGCAGCACCGCCGTCCACTCTTTGAATGCGGTCGGATGAGTGATCGATCAGAGATAAAGAGCCGAGAAATAAATCATATTTCACGAGAGTCTACTTCCAAATACAGACGGGACTCGGAGCTCTCGAATCTATTCCGCGCTTTTTTCTCTCATTCTGACTTTCCATCCGGCAGAAAGAGCTCCGCCGGTCATGCATTCCTGTAATTCTTCCTAAAAAAGAGATCCCCCCTCTCAGGGATAACGTTTTTTCGATCTGCAGACACCCCTGCAACGGCTGCCTACGCTAGATAGGAAGCTCTGCCAGAGACGTACACAGATTTTCTCTCTCCTTCCTTGCTTTTTTCTCGAAAACCTTTTCATCTGTTTTATTTTCCAGAGCTCGGCAAATCGCCCGCTTTTTTCTTGTAAACCTTATTTCCTCGAAATAATCCAATCGAAATCCTGAAGCGGCCCAATTCCCGCAGTAAGGACCCGTTCATTTGACCGCGGAAATAAAAAAGTCGTAATAAGGGAAACAGCATGGCGGGAGCCGTTGTGCGACTGCGGAGGGAAAGAAAGGGGATGAAGATTTAATGCGTAAGAGTAATCAAAATTCTGGGGGAATACGAAAATAATGAGAAAATTTAAGGAGACCTTGGATTAGAGCTCTAAATGATCTTCCATACGTGATATTTATAAGATAGCTCAAGTTATTATGTAATAATAATACACATATGACGAAATCAATCGATAGTTGCTGGGATTGGAATGAAAATGAAACATGATGCATGTAAAACCATAAATTAGTGAAGTAAATACACAATTTAAGTGTTGCGTTGATAGTATATAACACCAATATTGGATATAATAAAAACTGAATAAATTTAATTTGACGATATTACAGCCACCAATCAAACTTCAATAACCATCAACACTTGTAGAGTATCAAGAAAATTCTACATCATAAATAAAGATGTATTAAGTAAGAGAGAAAATTGATGACCTATTTTTCAATATTCATGTTACCATCATCCAATTTTGTGTACTACAATAATTAATAGCAATATTAATCGCGTCTTCTAATTTGGCAAATTTTAGTTTTAATGCCTGCTCTTCCAAACAACCCTATTTTTAAACATGGGCAAGCAGTCATTCCTTAACTCAAAACCAAGACTTCAACGTTGCAAAGCCAATAAGGTAATCCGTATACGACCAAGCCAGGCAATGATCATCATATATGCCAAAAATCAATTTTACCTTACTCAAGTTCTATAAATATAAATTCAAACAAAATTTAATTCGCCATTTAGTATTACCTTCCAAAATACAACTTTAAAACGATGACATAAAAGGATTATGATCAGGCATCATACGAAAAAGATGTCTTTTTTTTAGGGTTTCCCCATCTAAGTTATAATATATTTAAGGGATATACAACCTCACGTTAAGGACTCCCTCAGATTCTTTTTATCATATTACAGAACTCGAGGTTATGCTAGGGTTAAGCCGTAAGTAATCAATTTTTTCATCGATTTCAGTAAAAGCAATTATGTCCTTGGGACCATGGTATTGATTAGTGATGAGGGACGTACATAGGCTCTCTTTTTTGTGCGCAGGATCGCAAAATTGATTGAACAAAGTTATTCATCTCCCGCTTCGATAAACCGATTACGACGACCTCATTTTCGAATAAAGTCCCAACAAATAGCGATCTTTTTTATCGCTCCACTTTTAGCCATTCATTTTTACGGATTCAAACAGTCGTAAAAATGCGAGTTCTGTTGCATAATGCGACAGATTCGAATTGGGTGTCCCTAAATAAACGCAATCAACTTCAGCATTCGCCTATCCGAACTGATAAATTGGGAATCCTCTTTTTTCTCCGGACTTTTCGGTCGGATTCTGCAAAATTACTTCGATTTGCATAATCTCCAAATGGTATGCACCGCATTTCCTCTACTAATCTCTTTTAAATCCTAATAGATTGCATATGTTTAAATGCGATGGCCTTTTTTCGTCATGGCGCGTTACACATTATATAAACGAAGCGGTCGCAGAATTTTACTACTTGAAAATTGAGTTCCAGGATGTTTCGACCGAATTATTCAGCGCATGCTGTAAATAATCCCCTACGATAAGGAAAGTACTAACGACCACTTTACCGTTAATTCAGCCATCAACCAGGAAATTTTTATGAATTTCAAATATTACAAGCGCATTTGGATTACCCTACATTTATTGCACTTGATTGTAGATAGAGAGTTTTGGGAGTCAACACTTCAGAAGTATTACGAGAGTAAACGAAGAGAGAGAGAGAGAAAATACGCGTTAAAAAAGAAGACGAGATCCAGAGAATTTCTATGTTAAAGCTTCATGACTCTTTGAGTACCTACATCAAAGAGAAATTATAAATAAGTATCTATAAACGCAAAAAAAATACAAGAAGGATGTTGCCATTTTATCGTGAATATACCTAAACACACCAACAAGTAACATTTACTTTCCTAACTCTACGTAAACTTAGTGTAAATATCCAAACACATTGCTTATTCGAAAGAATAAATAAAATTATATGGAAAAACTTATCTAATATCTACCGAATGCTGAAATCACTTAATAATAAATTTTTGTATTATATGTCTTACGAATTACACGAACAGTTTCCGGTAGCCTGAGGCCGAAAATTATTTTTTGCATTGAATATTGATTGTAAAATTATTTGAAAATTCTGAAATGTGTCTGCAAAGAAATGAAAGATTCAAGATAGGCAAAATGAATGGCGAAATATACTACTAGTAGTAGCAGTAGTAGTATTACTAAAAGTGCTTCAAATGATTTGGTCATTCCGCACATAGGCCCCCACCGGGAATCGAACCCGGAACCGCTTTCGCCGAAGTCGAACGCGTTGCCCACTTGGCTATCTGGGAGCCGTAAAATATACTCTCAAGACATTAAGATAAATGTATTTTTTAGCAGGTTAGGAGAGTTATCACTTATGTAAGAATTAAAGACTAATAAACTTAAAGCTTTTACAGATATAACACTATATTACTCTACTGGAAGCACAATTTAAGCTATTAACAGTAAAATAACAATAGTAACGAAGCGACTCTGTAGAGAATATCTACTTTAAATATGAATCCTGAAAGCCTCCTTACGACGTGTGGCAGGGGGTGTATCAGGCTCTACTTCCATAATCGTTTACTGTATCATACTACAGTAGCAATTATAGTTTAATATACAATTAAGGTTTTTATTACTTTTAAACCAGACGATTTGTACAACGACTGCACTGCACAGCTCTATCTGTTTGAAATACATTTTAAGCAACTGGTGAAAATTACCTTAGATGTCGAGGCACCATTAAAAACTAATGCCATTGCAATTAGATAATTTTTCTGATTTCTTTCTCGTGGCAATTATATTGCGGAAATACATTTTAAGAAACAATTGCATCAACTTGCGGAAAGTTTCATAAGAAATAAATTTTATAAACATTCGTACTCATACAGCCGATTATAGATTTATGTGCTAAATTATGAGAACATTGATACGAGGGTAAATTTTTGTTTACGATAACCTGTGCCACTGAACTGTACATATGTGAGATATATAAGATTCTCTTATTTGCATACAGGATCACTATATTTAATCCTGCTTGTACCCTTGGTAACGGACGCATCAACTAGTATTTTACAAAATATTATTAGAGTAATTGAAACATGACGTAACATGCTATACATCATAAACCTCCTTATTCCCTATTTTCGTTTACGCGATGAGCAGTCACAGGTTGTATTTTATATGAATAATTTAAAGAACGACGCTAAAAATCACAAATTATGTATTGAGGGGTTAAAAACTGAGAATGGCAGGATGCATGAATTGATTAATATCTATATAATGGCCTAAATAATATACAAAAATTGTAACTCGAATCAGGAACTTATAAATATAATCAAGAGATGCACCAACGAAGGTATAGCCGCCAATTTTGAGAAAGCGAAGAGAATCGCTGAAACATCAATAATCAAATATGACAAACAAATGGATGTAAGGTATTCTAGTGCGAAAAGAGGATTAAGAAACTTAAATTTTTCGTGCGTGCGCGAAATTAAAAAAATTTTGCGAAACGCTCGAAATTTTTCGCATTCGATATTTTAAGAAGGGGAAACCTGTGTTAATGATGAAGAATGAAAAAGTAATAGTACGAATTTGTGTTTCCCCTCTTTACCCACGTTCCCGAACGTATACGCTTGTTTGCAAATAACCAGTTTCGAATTCGTATCTCTTCTTTTTCTTCTCTATCTTTTACCCAGAGATAGACCGTGAGACTCCTCTGATAGAAAGAGATCGTAAATTGAACGTTCCCGTCAGAAAGGCGTTTTAGGCGTTCTGAAGATTTGGCTTCGAATTGGCCGTAATAAGGAGATTTTAAATTCCTTCTGAGGACTGATATCGTAATGTTTCCTTCTATATAGTATTCATTCATAAATAAGATCAATTTTCGAGAGGAATGACATACTCTAGAACTTATACGTAAGAAATGCCTCCTACATTTCGACTAATAAGGAGATCAAATAAGAGATAACGTATTATACGAAGGAAAAATTATAATTATACCACATTTTAATTGAAATTCGTTCTGTTGGAATTGAATGACCGGTTTCGGCGAATAATCGTTATTAATAGGGAAAACTGTAAACCAGACGGAAACCCGGTCGAAACTAGTAAGTATTGTTTTACAAATTAATTTTGTGTAAAAGTTTCAAAGTTCAAAGCTATAATGTTCATCGACCAAAATTCAAAGTTTTCATTCCCTTTGTAAATGACCATAACAGTTCGCTTTATTCTGTTTTGAATGTGCAATATGGGAAGCGTTGGGTTCGTAGCTAATACAAATTCTGGGAAATAATACTTTACTGTAAGTTACATTGTTATTTCAGTTGTGATACCAATTCTTAAAATACGTAACGAGTTAATTTCCGTCTTTTTAAACAATCCCTTGACCTCGAAGATTGGTTGATTGACAGATTTTTTATGGTAAAAATCTTATCTTAAAATACAGTAAAAATAACGGCTATCGTAAATACTACTCTACTATATCGTAAATATTTCACAGTGACTTAGAAAGATTGTACCACTAAATAAAACCAGCAATATCTACGTACAATTATAGCGGGATTTCAGCGGTAAGTTAAATACCTTCAGTAGTCTCCGCTCATTCTTCCAGATATTTCCTCACCAAAACAGCAAACTCACCTGAAAAGACAAAAGTATGCGTTAAGGACATTGTAATGTATAACATAAACAGATTCATTCACTCTATTTGTATGGAGAACCTTTCTGATTCATAAACGCGACCGATTTATAACTGAGAAATATTTCTTTTTCGAAATATCTTCGTTCTCCACAGTCGCAAAGGAAATTGAGAGGTAAAAAAATACACTCAACAGATCGGGCGGAATTTTTGGATCGAATGAATTTGGCAGGAGTGACCAAAGAGAAAGTCTGAATTTTCGATGTTCGTAAATAAACGGGAATGGTTTGCTACCATAAAAGAAAGCGTCGTTCTCCACTTCCGAATTTCGTATTTCAGGCGGAATGATAAAAAAAGGTACAAAAATACACGAACAGAAAAAGCGATGAAACGTGCGCGGCATGATGGCGTTATTTTGGGAGCATTACTTTTCGGAGAGGAATCACTCTCGAGAAGGAAATGCAACATTACGCAATGGTAGCATATAATATAATTAAATGCCTACAAAATCTAATAAGTTAGTAGAAGTAGATGCCTACAAAATGTAATCTATTAAAAAGGACGAATCAAAAATAGTGTACCTCTTAATACCAGTAGTAATAATAAATATGCAGACAAATTGAAATAGGGTATTTTCTATGAATGTACTTTCCGTTATATTTGCACTTGACAGTCTCAGTGTTTCAGAGATTTATTCCTTCTAGTTACTAATTTGGAGATGCTTCTACTGGTTCATAGCGTAGCTATAGGTTGACAGCGGACTTAGCCCTGAGACTGGAATATCTTCCGTTTCGTCCACACCACGTCCCTTGTGATTACGACGTACTCGCCCATATTATTCCACGGAGCTTCACGTAGGACATAATCTCCAATGATGAAGCAAGGGCCGCCTTCCATCAGAGATTTCGCTCTATGAAGACTAAACTCTACAAGGGCAGATCTCCGAACGAAAAATTTGATGAGGCCAATTCCTGAAATATTGACCCAACATGTTGCAAGCAAACATGGGATCAATAACGCTAACATTCTTTCCGGAATAAGCACATTATTTTCCTTATTTAACTACGATCTACGACAATCCTGAATACTTCATTATGTAGCTATACATCTTATGTATACTTCATACCCATCCATACGTATTTGCATACATTCCCTTTTATTCCAAATGCTGTATTAATATAATCAGTTTCTCGTTAAAAAATTATTATTTTCTTTTTCTCAGTCACTCTCATCCTTTAGGATCATTCACACTCTCCTCGTGCACCATTTATGTTATTCTCTTTTCTTAAATACAATAAAATCTTTGATGGAAACAAGAATACTTCTAGATAGACCCATTTTAATAATGATAATTATTATTGACGATAACACAACCATTTC
>KZ308882.1:222833-306541 GCA_000376725.2 Ladona fulva
ATGTTTACTCAGCTAATAACACCAACTTTCTATATTGTACTATAGTTGTCTATCTTTTAAGTAGAAGGTGTCAAAACATAATTGTTTTCATTAAAAATCTACTATATTTAGTAAATAAATTTAATAGTGTTTTAAATTCCATCCTGTACCGACATTTTATTCTTATTATATAATTTTTATTTTTCCTTTTTCCCAACAATAAACAATATTTATTTGTGCAAGTGTTTCAAAACTATAACATTCTACCCCTCCTTCTTTACATAATACACATCAATTACTACATTACACACATTGTGGAAACTTTCTAAAGTAAGACAATTTCTTAAATATGTTAGTCCGTATTTTTCGCCGCAAAACGCTCAAAGATTCCATTACACTTCGGATCAACAAAAGTTAAACATGTACATGTCCCATGTGATGTACCTAATAAATAATATATTCCTATAATTTTCAGGATCAATTATTAGCCTAGAAACTCTTTCTGTCACCACACGGTCACAGGTTAAAGTGAACTGAATTACGAAATTCAAGCTTTGGCATATTTTCGCACATCGTTTGGCCGTATATTTTGACAGAAGCTAAAAATTAGCAGCCCCACTAACGACTCCATAATGATGCTGTTTCTACGCTCAGCGAATATCAAATACAAATTCTCGAAGGCCGCTACAAGAGGGAAAGCGCTCTAACGAAATGACCCAAAATCCTTTGGCGGCAGAAATGAACACAAAGGGAAGAAAGAGAATGAGCACAAAGCGCGGAGAGGGGGTGTCCTTTGGAAGGGAATATCGATTCGGAAAATAAAAGAATCTGGATTAAGAAGAAAGGCTGAGACATTCTACAGGAACGTCGCGCGGGAGAGCGGACTAAAGGAACAGACGGTAGATTTTTAATGAAAAACGGAAGATGTCCGAGTTCCGAATCGAAATTTTTATTCCTTAAGCCTTGAGAAAACGTAATTCTTCCTCCTTCCAATATTAAACATTTATATATTAGGCTAAGTATACCGTCCTGGTTTCCTTTACTTACCCTAAATATTATCCTCGCTTTGGGAGGTCTCTTTTATTAAAACTGGAAGGGGAATTCCGAAGACTGCCCCAATCCTTTCCGTATACAACTTATTTATTTGCCTAATACGTTGTTGATGAAAAATAGGGATTACAAAACATTTTTTACCGAATAAATTCCTCCTAATATACCACTACGAAGAAAAGTAATTTATGAAACTCTTAACTAATGAATTGAAAAGTTTTTGATATTTTCCGGAAATCCATTTGAAACTCTCATTATTCTCCTCGACCAATCACTAATGATCCTACAATAATTTTCAAGCTAAAATAATCCTTCAAAATTTATAAATAAATATACAGATGAATATGATCCGGAGAGTTAATTCTATCACAAATATCTAATTTTACAGCAGAATCTTTGGGTTTAATCCAATTAAGGTGAAAGTTACTTATCTAGACATCACATAACTACGTTACCAAAACCAAGAATAAAAAATAAGGAAATCGATAACATTACGGAAAGGCATAAAAAGAATACCCTCAAATTCTGGATAATATCCTTCAAAGATCTATTTTCTCTTTGCATTAACAACTATTACTATGTTAATATAATGTTAAGAAATTACTTTACCTTGACAAACCTAGTAATACAACCGTATAAAAGAAAAATGATACTGGGATCTTGAGGAAAATATCGGCAAATCTAAATTAAGTTTCGATTACTTTTGTGAAGGAGGAAGAAAACGTGACATGGCCCAGAAGTAAAGAAACGAAGATTGAAGAAAAGGAAGATTATATCAAAAGGGCCGTATTTCTGAAATATCATCCAAATATCCTTCCAATATTTTCTTCGCATAGTCTCATTTCCGAACGGTCAATATGTAAACTCTTTTATGCATACGATTCCCCTTCCACGTGAACGCAACTTTCAGTTCTCCGCATGAGATGAAAGCATATTGAATGGAAAGAATGGAAGGGGTGGGAGGAGATGGGAAGAAGATTGTAGGGAGGGAAAGAAGGAAATACGGAGAAAGGAATGAATCCGTTAAAAGCGTAAAACTTCGAATTAAAACCTCACTTTAAATTGATGAAGATACCCTTAGTGAAAGGCTAGGCGATACACGGCTCAATTAAAAGATGATAAATGACCAATGACGTGGATCTCATATCAGTATCAGCTTAACATAAAAAAATCTCATGATGAAAATAGATAAAGGATTGCAAAGCCAAAAATGCAAAACAATGCCCAACGAATGAAAGAAGGTGGAATCAATCGCAATCATTAAATGTAATTGAATGGAGAAAAATTTAACTACGTCAACTTTGTAATCAATTGGCTCTAGGTAATCACGAAACAACTTTGAATACAAGACTTATAATTTCAGATTAATTCAATAGAAATTAGTTTGATATATTACGTTTTGGATGAATATAGAAACTCTTTGTAGATGATATCAGTCAACCTGTCTACAGATTGCTTTCCAACTAACGTACCTTACACCTAAACTATCTTTTAACATTTCGTTTTTGGTAATGCTATTGTATTTTACATCTGATTATATCTCTTAATCGTCTTTTCGCCAATGTCTCCAGATCATACTTCCCTACCCAAACTTTTTTCAAATAGCCGATGCTCACAACCTGAAGAAGTATCATAATCAATGTGGTTCTACTTATAGAAATTTTCTTCGTCGTGACGTGATGAGCCCCTTCTTATTTCGCAGTCCCCCAATTCTTATTTTGCAGTCTTGCAGCATAGGAACTCGGGAATGATACTCGCATTAACGAACGATTTTTAACTAAGAGAAGAAGCGAAGGAATTTGGTGATGAGGTGAATGTCACTGCTTAGGTGAGAGTGGGAGAAGATAAGGATTCACCAGGTTTGAAAAGAGGACTCAGACGAGTATGGTGAAATAGAGCAGCGGTCAAGTGGATCGGGACAAACACACGTCGAAGTTGGAGAAGTCTCTACTAAGGAGAGAATAGAGGTAAAAGAGAATGTGTTCAATATTGGGGAGGAATATTACATTTGCTCAACCCTTAAAAGAACGGCAACCAGAAACAACCCCTTAGGAAAGTTTACTACATGAAAAATACTACAGTGAGCTTCTTCGAACATCATTCTAGCAATTTTTTATTATCAATATCATTCTAGTGGATCCTACTGCACATTCTTATCCATACTGCTAAAAATTATGAGATATGTTGAAGTTGTAGTAAGAATTAACTTTAGTTCCCGCTTCAAGTTTCTTCCAAGGAATCTTGGAATGCATTTCACATGAGATAATTACAGAACTAAAGTAAAAGCAGATTTCCTTAACAGTATGTCTATTTGATAAAAACTAGTAGCAAAAGAGGGTCTACTTATTCCAAAAGTACAGCGAATAAAATTTATCTACGATTCTCATAAGCATATAGATTCATATAAGCTCATCATTAATTATAGAAAGTAACTTCAGGGGCAAAACTAGTTAATGCGCTATATAAATCTACGAGTTACCAATGATTCGTTTCCTAAATTTTGATCATTATGAACAAACTTTACATGTGATAGGCGCTGAATATAACGAAATCAAAATGTCATAGCAAACCTACTCCATGTTTATATCTAAAGTAATAAGTAGACATACAAAAAATATCGACACTGTAGTGCACCTTTTCCCTCTTTCGAACACGTAAACAATTAATTAAATTTAGGATAATCTATTTTTTTTCTTATCACAAGGAATACGTTCCCTCGAAACGTAGTCTACAGCCTCTGACTTAACGGTTATCCTGCTACTCTTTCGTTGAAGTTTCTTCCGTCCTACTTTCAAATACACCTTTAATCGAGTGGCTGCTCTAGTTCTATAAACTAAAGGGGGCTTTAACGAGAAAAATGTAGCGCCAATCAAGGATGGGTTTAGGGTTAACGATGAGTGTCGTTCTCCCTTTGAATCCTTCAAAATTTACGAGTTTATTGAGGAATCGAGTGAACTTTCCGACTGAGCGACAAAAGTGGACGCGGGACTTCAAAGAAGATTACCGAAGCTCCGTTCAGGCAGAAGAACCTCTCTTCCCGTTCGTAAATTCCGTGGATAAACATTTCACGGGTACCCGAAGTTCAAATACACTGGCTTGGATCGATACAATGCTCCGGCAGCACCTTCGTACACCAATGGTTTCCATACTGATTGCGTTTAGTGGTAAGTCTAAAGATAAAACTTGAAACAGGTCAGCGGCAGATCCCATATAAGTTCCCAAAATCTTCAGCTATATCGGTAAATAATGGCAAAAAACTACTGAATATAACGATCTTATGTAAATTATTTAGTCCTTAAGTCGAGTTAAAACTGTTGCAAGTTAGATCTTGCCAAATTTGCATGTCGAATCTGAATCTAGCTTGTGATTTAACTTACATTCGCATTTGGGGCATAATGATGGCAATGTCCGAAAAGCTGTATTTATGCTTAAATAAGATACAGTGTAAGTGTGCTAATAATCTCCGTTCTGTTCAAAAGTCTTAACATTGCAAGAACGATCTAGTTAGTCTATTATTCAATCTACAAAAATACCCTGTAAGATGCGTTTCGGTGTGTGGCAGGGGGTGTAAACACCGAGCGTTTGAGTTACATCTTTAGCTTACCGTTCTCACGTATCGTTCGCGGAAAGAATGACTCTTTAAAGCGACCAGACCTCGCAACAATTCCTCCTATTTTGCGCTCATTGTCGGATCGGCCTAAGTGGCAGGGGGGTCTCAAAATACCGTTTACATCTTCCGCAATTGTACTTTCTCTCAATGTATCAAGCTGTCGCAGCCTAGCTTTTAATCTCCTTTCTTTCAAGGATTCCTAACCTGCGTCTTAGAGCATAAATAAATTCCTTTTGCATTGTGCAGAAACAAATTATGATTCTATGGGACCATTCCACCAATAATATTTTCCATTTTTCTACTTAAGAAAAGAAATAAAACATAAATATTACTAAACCGAAGTTAAGGTAATTGAGTTCACGTTCATGGTTAAGAAGAGTGAGTTTCCTGTATACCTGCTTTACTAGAATATAAGATACATCAGCATCTTAAGCAATGGATCTTAACACACAAAATATATCAAATACATTTGTAAGGAAAATTTCATGCGATAAATGGAGTGATTCCGCATCCTGTAATTCAGTCTCATAGGAAAAAAAACACGCATTTGAGGACATCTTTGTAGTTTTCCGCACTATAAAACTCGTTTGTATGGCTTCCGTGCATATAAATATTTTTGACCCCTCAAGTTCTCGGATATCAAAGAAAAAGAGGTTCTGAGCCATGGAGCAAATCTAAAATATGGGTAAGACATTCTTTTCTTCTTTGTCATCACTGAACTGTTCACCCTTTCCAGTCCTCCTTACGAGAGTAACTTCTGCCACCTCCTCGATTCAACCGCAGGGATTTTCTCCGCTCCATTTGACTGATATCCACTCCGCTCCCACTGACAACGACTACAACTCGGACGTGAAAAGGCTTTTCATGGCGGATTTTCCCGCCAAGATCGATGCCAAAGAGAAAATAACAAATGACCGTATGACCAAGCACAAAAACGCAGCGAAAAGAAGCGGAAAGAGAAAATTAGGGATTTAAACGATTTATTTTGTTGAATTTGTCACTTTTCCAATTGGGTTTTTTCACATGGACGGTGCTTCTGTAACTCGCAATAATAATTTATGATTTGCGATTTTCTTACTAAGAATGAGAAATATGTTAAATATGAAAATTGGTCCCCTATTATGAAATTTTAGTGCAAAAATTTGGTTATACTAAAGGATATGATGTTAACTTTCTAGGATAAATAATTTTCCTTTACAAGATGCGTGTCTTGAGGACTAGTATGTAAAGTGTGAAAATAATAATTGATACTTTTGATACCATTCTTCCAAGCGAAAGAGCAAAACAAGCAAAACTAAAACCAAGATAGAAATTTTACAAAAAGATATTGGCAGCTTATGACCCCTTTTGGTTTACAAGAAATACTTCTGACTTATTTCATCCATTGGTGTATGCATGTATGATATGGCAAAGTAAGATTTTCAGTTAATAGACTAAACATATTTAACTTACATACGTCATATATATAAGGGTTGTTTTGCACGCAAAGTCATTCACCAGATATAAAATCTCAAAACGGCATGTCAGAATCTTTTGGCTCGGTTGCTTTATTGCTTAAAAGTATCTGCCCAGGAAAGGAAAAAACCCTTATCATACCCTTTTCCCATAGGATTAAGTATTTTATGTTCAGTATGTTTTCTCAACACGTAAGGTCAAAATTGTTACACTCAAATATAAAAAATGATAAGGATAAAGGAAAGGAAGGTAACTTAGTAGGTTGTAAAACCTACGAAAATCCCAAAGGAATAACAAGTGTGAAAAATAGCGACACGACTGGGACTCGAACCCAGGTCTACCTGGTGGTAGAATACCCTAATCAGGTAGAATACCTGCCCGGAAAGTGGGAGACCTGGGTTCGAGTCCCAGTCGTGTCGCTATTTTTCACACTTGTTATTCCATAAAAAATGATTTTTATATTTATAGATTTTCTATAGAATGATGATCACAATTACAATGGTCTTCTTATCTTCCTGGTTCACTTAAACACTCCGTTCTAGGCTAATTGAAACCATTCGAAGCACAGACATATTTCTCAGGAATCAGAATCATAAACAAAATCGATATCTGAAATGATACAATAGATTCTCAAAATTCTGAAGGTACGAAAAATAGATGCTTGATAAATACATAGATAACATGTGATCAATCGCTAGAATTCTGAGAAAATTATATTGACTTAAGCAATTACGTTTGATGAATCAAACATTAGATCAAGCGCAAGTTAAATCAATCATTTCCAAAATGTTGACACTAATTTGCTACGGAGATTGAATCGAACCAAAAGGCGGTTGTATGATCATCATTTCGATATTATTTTACTTGTAAGAACATACAAATGATTTTGTTATGGTATTAGAAAATATAGTTATAATAACAAACGAACTGCATTAATAAAGGCTTTAGTTAACGTTATTTTTAACTAATACATCAACAAATTCCCAAAGCTCCAGGTTCTACCGTATACGTTAACTTTTCAATTCTCTTTTGCACTTTATCCTTCTCTCGAATTCTTTTCCTCAACTAATTCACTCCTATTTTTCGCAAATATATCTCATTAGCAGTTAGCTTACTTAAGGTTCTTGTTTTGCTTTTTCTTCCCTCGTTCTCGTGTTTATCCTTGCTATTATTTTACGTCTTACGTTGTTAGTATTGTTATGATTCGATTTTTATGGCCATCTCTGGCTATTTTTTAATCTTAATGAATAAACAAGATTTTCCTTAGAGGTTTAAAATAGCTCTCAAGCAGCACATTACGGCTAAGGAGAAATTAATAATATTTTTCCTCAAAAGATTTTTCTTTGAGAAGCCTCCTCAACATTCTTGTAATCAAAAGGTATAACCACGCATCATGACATACGAAATGATTCACGGTTAACTTTTATTATTAACTAGCGGATTGCTTAAGCGCATAAATAAGTATCATTGTCATGATATCAACAACAAGCTTATTCTTTTCTTAAACAGCAGGAATAGCAGTTCTGGCATTAAACATGTTAAAGTTCACTATTGTGAACAGGAGAAACTTTCAGACCTTTCAGAAACAGTTCTTATGAAAAAAGTCATCATTTTTACAATTTAGTGAAAAGTTGCAATAACTTTTAACCAGTTCGGCGTTAGATCCTTCTTTTGTTCATTGCCTCTCTTTTAACTCCTAATCCCGCCATTGCCCGCTTTAAACAAACGATCATTTGTAGGCGCGCCCTTACCCAAACATCGAGTCATTTCTCTGTTTCAGGAAAAGCCTTTTTTCATTCGGCCACAGACCAATGCATAGTGATGGGTGACCCTAGGAATTTATCAGTCTGGAGCGCTGCTGTTTTCCACTCCCTCCACCTCCATCCCTCTCTCTGCCTCCTTTCCTGTCACTCCCATTCGTTCCTTTCTCCCCGCCCTTCTATTCCTTGCGTTCTTTCCTCCCATCGACTCTTTTTACTGCCCTGTCCCTACCCACCTTTTTATTTGCGTGCCTTCCTTTTATTTTTGCAATGTGCGGAACTCACAATGCGCGGTGACGTTTTTTTATTTTATGTATATTCTTTCCATTTTAGAGATGTTTACATCGATACGATCCCATCGCTTTTGTCTAGGTTTGTCTCAATTATTTCTCTTGCATCCTCCGCTTGCTATGTGTTTCATATGTCAGCTGGTCTGTCAGCAAAAAATCGTTTATTTCTGGAGTATTCATTGAAAATATCCATTACATGAAGGTCTCCATATAGAAATGTTTTCTTAGTGAAACCCTGGTTTTTGGCAAATAAAACACAACATATTTTTCTAAGCACCTATTCCAGTGGTCGCGAAGAGAAATTTGGTCATTTGATTTGATTCTAATACGACCGGAAAATCCGCTTCAAATTTATCATTCTCAGAATATCGCCCATACGTAAAATTGGTTAAATTATATCACAAGAAGTGTAAGAAGAATTATTACTCCCGACCTCCGATGGCAGTATCTAATACAGTGTAACTACATTAACCTCCATATAAAGTATGCAAGTATGATTGCCAGGAGTGGATAAACATTTAAAAAAGATTGGCTTTTGCAATCGACATAAAAAAAGAAGGAACTTTATATTTTCACCTAAATGTTGCAGTTTATCTCAAATTTAGGTAAAGTTTTCCATCAGAATCGTGGCCATCTAAGCGGTATCACTCGATGATTTATAAACCGTGCATTGTGTTTACCTAAACATCATTACGACTTTAGAGAAACAATATGCTGCAGTGAAGAAATACCTAAATTTTACATCAATGAAAATTTTAGTAATATCTGTGAGGAAGTTTTACAAGGTACAACTTTGTTAATGAATATTGACAATTGTCGAAGAAAAACCAGAGTATAGAATACAACTAATGAATGCATGTAATTTTAGAATTTCAGGTACTAGAAGTTAGTGGCTCTCCTTCAAACTAGCTGTCTTTATTTACAATAATTTTTGCGATTATAAAGACAATTAATTTGTCGTTTCACTTAAACTCATATTTTTCTTTGTTCTTCGATATTTTTCTTTGATATTTTCTTATTTCATTCTTTGTTGTTTATATTCTTGCGCTTTATTATCTTTTACTTTTCCTTTTCTTGCAATTTGAATTCAACATCTCTTCTTGTCTGTTTTTCTTGTGTGAGTGTGCATTTATACTTTATTTTTTTATGCGTGTTGCTGACACATTACTTTCACCTATTTTCACCTTTTCCGTCTTCTTTGTAAATTTTAGTTCCTGCTGTCCATAGGTTTCGAATGTTTCTCACGTCCCCTTCTTGCGGGTGTTTTCCTGGGTTTCAATTTTCCCTAAGCGCAGACTTAGGTTTATATTTCACCTATTCCTAGATAATATTTCCTTTTTTCACTGTTTATCCTTTCACTGTTTATGCTTTAATCCCAAAACCTCATCCTTTATATTTACAATTAGATAAGATTAGAATCAAGAAGAGACTAGCTAATCTTGCTGAAATAAAGTCGGGTAATTATTGTAATCATTATTTTTGAACAAATCTATTCTCCGGAGTTCTTCAGATGTTGGACTTGGTGACTTATCCGACATAGGCCCAGTATTATAATGTCTAGTCAAATCTGATAGTCAATTAATCAAAGGTTAACCTCAATTACTAGTTAACGGCATGGAGTGTATTATAAAACTATTTAAACCGTCAGTGAGCTTGTCTTCGATACATATTGTTTTTGCTACAATCACGGTGCATTGTAGTTAACTATCATTTCGACTACCAATCAAGGCTTAACTATCGATTATAACACGATTTGTTACAGTACAACGGAAAATTAGAGTTATGCTGCAGGTTAGCTATACTTTATAATACTAATTTATAATGATAATATTGAATAACACCTTAGGTAGATTTGACATATAAGGTCTTTATTAACGCGAGATTGAGACTAAAAAGTCATTTCTTCCACCTCATTTTTCGTCAGAGATATTTATGAAAACATTTATAAATATATATATATATATATATAGAAACAGAGAGGAATACATATGCATATCAGAGCCAGCTAGATTACATCCACACACAGTTTACTTGAGGCCACGGTAGGTAGGAATGGTTCCCTACCACTATCATAGACAGAAAATAAAATTCACCAATGAGAAATATATACGAACATGGACATATCCTCGTGCAAGCTCAGCTGCAAACCAACAAAATTCGACACTGTTTTCCGTAATTAAAAAGTATAGTTGGGACTTTTTGCCACAGCGTCATCCTCTTGTCTCTGTTTATGATTTCTATCTGTTAAACAATGAGAATGAAGCAGGCAAAATAAAAACGCGGCTTATATTCTCTGTCTGGAATTGTAAAAACAAATATTTTGTGGATTCCGCGAAAGTGTACACATGAATCGGCAAGCGCTACAATTGCAACGCTTTTAAGCTTAAAAAATAAACGTGCTCATGTGCGCTTCACGAAGCTTCGTTCCGTTTCTAGCATTCGAGGAAAAATGGAAAATTATCTCCCTTGTCGGAGGACTTAAAGAGACTGCGAGTCGAAGAACGAAAGCTCTTAGCGACTTAACGACCCCTGCCCTCCAAAGCCTTACAAATTCGCACGAATGCACCGAACGACGACAAAGCTCCTTACATTTCCTTTTCAAGAGCAACAATTTTGAGCGGAGAGAGAAACATTTACGGACGCCATATTCCTTTTTTTGGTCCCCCTGTCTTGTTAACAAACTCCCGAGTACACCTAGAATGTAAGAACACTGCGCCGTCTTCAAGAGAAGTTAAATATCGAATCTATCGGGTTAGATAATGGCGGCGATCAATCGATAGATCGCAACTCCACCTTTTCACGTAGTGAGAAGAGCTTCCGTAGAGAGGGGCGTTTATAAAACACACGATCACCGACCGCGACGGAGAATAAAATTCCCGATGCTCTTTCCTTGGCTCCATTTTAATTTTTTATCCGTTTTCCATTTCCCACGCAACGGGCGCTCGCCTCTCTGCATTTACGGCGGAGCGCTTTCTTTTCCGGACACGAGCTTTTTCGGCGGAAACCCGTATCCTATTCGAATACAGCATTCACTCCCTAAAAACCTTCGATTCTTCGACGTCGAACTCCTACGTAAACTCTTCCTTTACGTTGTTTACATTGAAAGCAACATTTATCCCAAAAGATCGCAAATACTGTATAATTTCCGATAAACTAGAGGAATGCAACGAGTATAAGCATCTCAAAAATTGGAGGTGTTTGTGACAAATAAATATATTCTGAAGAAAGGTAAAGCATCCATGATAAAACTCACCGTAGTGTATAGATCTGCATATCTAGTTAATTGATATGAAAAACATAAGGAAAATGTAAGCAAAAATTACACTACCCATCTTCCACGGGATGTATTTAAAAGAATCAGTTCATCATTATGTGATGAAGTTACTGCTGAAGTTTTGGTGAAATGAACATAAAAATGAAGAGCATACAAACATTTTTGGTCCAAATCTCCAATGATTGGCTGATATTAAAATTTGCAAAAAAATTCGTGATTTTGGACATAATTTGCTGATAGATAAGAATAGTATTAAAGAAACCATTTTTAAATTTTCAAAATATATACTATAATCATAACAAATCGCAGTATTTTACTCGAGGATATATGTTTCCCTTTGTCTGGTAATCGCCAGCAACTCGTCACATTTACAGAGGGCAAACGATGCGATGACAGGATAAGAGAATAGGAGAGGAAATGAGGAAAGCAGTTGAGTGAAGGGCGAGGTGTAGAAAGAGATGAGAATTCCTTCATAGGATTGCGAGAGAGGTCCAGTTGGGGAATTCTTTGTCTCCGGGGAAACAAATGTCTTCCTCGAAGAGAACTTTGGTATGTGCAACTGTGTACGCGAAGATGAAAAGCAGGCGATTCTCCAAATTTCGAAATAAGGATCGGAACGAAGAAACATAACACCTCTAGAAAGCGTAAAATTATACCACAATTGAGGCATTACATTCGAAATCAATTCAATACCGTAATTCTGTCCAATAATAGTAATTTAATGAGGAACTGCAGCATATATAGAAATATCTGGTAACGTGAGAATCGAGAAACACCCGAGGAGAAAATTACATTTAAACATCTGTTAGTCTGAAGTGCTGTATAGCATGCTTGAGAAAAATCGATCCTAAGAAAGAGTTGAAACAAAGGCAGAATAAGGAGTAGAATAGGGAAGTTGGGCTGATAGGAAAAAAAAGTGTGCGAGATGATAGAACAGTAAGACTTTTGATCAAGAAGATGGCGTAGAGGCTGAGTAGGTAAGTCGCTTGTAGAGGGTGGATGGACGGCTGAAGATGGTAAGTGAGGTTAATACACACGGGGTTGTAGAGAGAAATAATAGATCGCTTATCAGAAAAGGTTAGTGATGATATAAAGGGAATGGCGTTAACTAAGGACATTTATTAGATATTCGGCTGAGTATTTTATAGATAGAGGATGCGTTGATTGTAAATTTCATGGAAATTTTCTTAATAAGCATATTCATCAAGCAAATTAAAATGACTGGCATTATGTATTTAAAAAATAAATACTTTTCCAATGTATATGATACCTCTTTGCTTTCGAGGCTCAGCCTATATTGTTTTTAATTTGCTTTTTCTCCTAAGCAATTTCCGAGAGAGGAAATTTTCGACATTAGCCAGCCTTAAGTAATCTCTCTGTTGCAAAACCAACAAAAGTAATTCCCTTTTTGCACAAACAAACACATGTTAACAGAGATGCACAAACAAACAAATGCTGTTTTGCACAAACATACAAACACATGTTAGCATGATTGACACGATAAAATATAATCGACGACCGAAACGACAATTATGACATATGAAAGTCAAGACTGAGTCAAAAAAGAACCACTATAGATGTTATTTTTTTCCAGAGTTACGCAAATGGGGAAGCTACACGGTAGAATGGGCACGTAAAGATTGAAAGACCACCGAACGAGTAATTTTTCGGATCCAAGAGGAGGAAGTGGATTGGTCAGTAAACGAAATAGCTAAATAAATAAATAAATAAATAAAAACGACTTTATTGGGCGAAATTGGGACTAAAGAGTCCCATCTTCCATTTAACCCTTTAGCTTTAGCTAATGGAAGCAAAAGAAGATGAAAATTGGATGATGGAAAAGGACACGGTATGATGAAAACCGATGTCATTGGCTTCCTGGTGGCAACTTTCTGCGAATACGAAGAGAGAGGAACATAGAGCAGAGTATGGAAGGAAGAGAGGCAGCGGGTTGATAAGGTCCGTGGCAACGGATAGATATGTCGAGGGCAAACAGCGACAGCGGCGGAAGAGTGGGAATGGAGATCCGCGTGGAAAAACAAGAGATAAGAGGGCAGAGGAAGGAAGTGAAGGGAGCGGGAATGGGCAGAGAGGGACGGAGCACAAAGGGACGGTGGAATTGAGAGGCGAGGATGGGAAGGGCGGCGACTTCTTTTCTGTTAATTCACTCCAAAACAGTGTGATTTATTAGTACCTGCTTGACCAGAAACCATCATCCACGAGCGGGATCGGGCTACTGCGGACTTGTATCTCTGAACGCGAACGCTTATTTAGAGGCTATCTAAAATATAATAGCTATCGAGAAGGCGGGTTTAAAGTGAGAAAATGTCATTCATATTTTTGATTATTTGCCGAGGAGTAGTGCGTCCGCAAGAGAGAGGTCAGATATGAGGAAATATGTATGCGCCGCGCTTGCGGGATTATCTGGCCTGGTCTCTGGCATTTCATTGCAAAGATGTATCAAAATGAAAAATGTATTATGTTTGAAATATATTTATGATAAGGAAAAGGGCGAAATGTTACTTTTAGCATTAAAGTGTGCGCCTAAGAATTTTCTCAAGGAGAAACGGACATGAAAAAAGCCTAAAAGAAGGGGGACCCGAACCCCGTTCTTCATCTTTCCAGGTGACTCCTCTAGTCCCCTGAATTACATGTCTAATTCTTTTGGAACTATAGCTAAATTGGCTAGGGTAGTAACCCGGAAAGAGGAAATTCCGGGTTCAAGTCCCGGTTCTGTCAGATCTTTTTCATGTCCGTTTCTCTTTGGGAATACATTCATGATATTGTGTGGGTTTTATTGCGAATAGAAATAATACGAGTGTTACCTATAAGTTAGCATATACTTAAATGGAATCGCTTTTAGTTGCAAATCTTGCTTAGAAGAATTCTTCTGCGGATAAATAATTTCAAGATAATAGGTTTCACTGTTTTCTAAGCCCCCTTATCGAAGGTTCTTCTGCATGGTTCCTTTTTTTTAAGTTCATACTTAGATTTTTCAAACCCGTATGAGATTCTCTTCTTTTTATTGCTTTTTCTTTTATATTAATCCCATAACTTCTCTCTCTCTCAATCTTTTTATGACACAGATCTAGACGCAAAAAGAGACTTACTAGTCTAAATCTCGCCCCGAAATAAAAATTATTATTGTTGTGCCTGAATCAATACCTACTGTGTTCTCACGTTTACTACTTCTACAAATTTTATTGCCACACCTGGATCGAGTTGGAAAATTAAACAACACCTGTTCCTGGAAATCTGCCCCAATTCTTTCCTGCTATAGGATTGGGACCTACGAAGATTTACATAACGACGAAAAAATTGCGAGAAAGGTTATACTCCACCGCCAGAGACGGGAGCGAAATTTGTCGTATGGAATTATGCAGAGCAAACATAAAGAGAGTCACCTATGGTTCCTCGTCCACGCATTCATTTTCGTCGGGAGAAATCGGATGAACGGGGAAAGCGCCGCTATTTGTTTTCTTTTCGGCGGAAGCAGCTTCTGCAAAATCCTAATAATGATGGCGCGCGTTTACTAATGTTTGCACGCTGCTAGGCCTCCATTTGCATTTAATTATCTCTTTTGGTATACTCGGAACAATCGAACGAGTTTTGACGACTTTATCGAGCGCAGAAATCACGGTGGTGAAATCGAGTCATGCAGTTCCACGCGTCATTGCTTAGTCAAAAAAGAATGCATTTAGCGCCCTCAAACTATTTTAAAACGTCTATACTTTCGCAGCGAGACGTGCTTTAGCCGAGAATTATCGGAAACTGTGTGCGTCGTGGCGGTGGAAAAACTATTTTGAAGTGGGGAAAAGTTTGAAATTTCTTCAAGTGCAACAACGTGTGAGAATAAGTTTACGACCTACTTCTAGTAAAGGAATTTTAATGATCCAATTATTTTTCTCGCGAAATTTCTGAAAAAAAACTGCTACGTATTCTTTTAAACCGTATGCACCCGTGTCTGAGACGCAGTGAGGTTTTAGGGGATAGACTCTTCAATTTTATAACAATTAATTCCATGGAAAATTTGTCCTATTACACTCACCCTGCTTTTTAACCAAACGTATTGGTGAAAAAATGAATGGTGGATGAATTCGGGTATTCACGGTATTTGAAACATAGATCTTTTTACGGTAAATTAATGTATGACATCGCGAGAACTGTTACGTCTTCGTCTACATGAATTCAGTAATTGAAAAAGAGGTGAAAATTTGAAAGGATGATTTAAATATATTCGAAATATATCTCGTAATAATTCAAGTCACTTGACAAACCATTGATCTACCTTTTCCCTAAAACTACATCCCTGGAAGCCGCCTTTCAGCGTGTCTGTTAAGGAAAAGCTACTAACCTTTGATTAAAATGTGTTTTTATCAAATTATAGAATCAAATTATAGAATACTTACAAGGAGATACACACAGGACAATTTTTGCCTTTTAATTATTACACTCAAACTTATAATAAATCAATAATTATTACTTTTAAATGATTTTGGTTAATTGAAGATGTAACAAAATATCTTTCGCCGATGGAAACAATTACCCTTGATTTAACAGAAATATTTCATAAAATACAGATTTTAAAATGAATCTAATATCATATGAGTGATTCACCATTAATAGATCATGGATTTTTAATTTCATTAGTGATGGGAATGTTAGGATTAGGTGTTCACAACCCATTGATAATATGATTGAACTAATTTCGGTACAGTGCAATAAACATAAATCAAAAATATATTTTATATTGCTGCTATCTCTGGTTCGAAAAATATACGAAAATAATGTCAATGTAGGCGGTATTAAATCCACAAACACACTGTTCATACCGTATAAGGTGACTGCTCTGCGTGATTCTATATTTTCCACTGAAGAAATGTTTTGTCTAATACAGGTTTGTATTATTACCAGTTATTATAATACAGGTTAATATAATTAACAAGCTAAAAACATTCATTGAAGGTATGGAGCAATAGGAAGAACCTTCTAATTACATTCTCAATATTTTTCACGTGGCTCTAACCGGCATCCGTAAACAAACCAATAGTTGCAATGCATCTCCTCTGAAGCATGGAGAGTATATACACAGGAAGATTAAAGGTTGCCAGCTCTGCAAAACTGAAAGCGTGGATTTGGGGGGATTATGCGCATATACCGTTGGACCGTAGATATATTTTATCCTAGTAGGCTCCTAATTATGATTAATGTACAAATCCGTTGAATTGTGACGTCATTCACGCGATAAATCAAAACAACCAAGCGCAAAAAAGAGAATAGTATAGGTATGGTATGTCTGACTGAACTAGAATCGAAGCTGGATTGGCCTACCGGAAGGAAACTCCATAGAAGAGGCCATTTTTGCGACAACTCGGAACTGGGAATGAAAATTCGGGAGATAAGCCGGGGAAGATTTTCTGGCTAGTTTTGTCGGATTCGAGCGGAAGTGCGGTCGTAAATCCAACCGATTGTGTTAAGCAATATTAAATCGAGCAAAAAATGTAATTGACTTTTCGCGATTTATGGAGAGGAATATTTTATTGTGGAGAGGAAGCTTTCGGAATGCCATTCATTCGCTTCGATTTTTCTTTCGACTCGAGAGAAAAACATAAAGTGTAGTGGTGATTGACGGGTAACCTAATTCCTGCGGGATGATGTCCACGGATAAGATTCGACTGTGGCGGCAACGCTACGAACAATAAAAGCGTACAGATATGTCAATAATATATCGGTGCAAACATAAGGACATGATAAATGCAAGCTGAACGATGGATGAAGTATTCCTGTATGAAAATTTCGTTACATTGGAGGTATTTTTTTCTTATGGCATATCCGTACACCTAATGCAGTCGAGTATAGAGAGAATCATAATTACCTATGAGTCACTATGTAATTAGCTTGCATTTAGTAATCAGCAAAAGAAACAATACTAAGTCATTTAACTAAAGATCATAATTTGATAGGATTTAAGCTTAATGAGAAATTCATAAAATGTAATCAATTTAATTTTAAATTCATTAAACCCTTATTTAGCAATGAGACGCATACATAACATGAGCATAAGTGAGCAACATGACGAATGCAAGAATGTCAGCAGGTCGTTGTGGAGATACTTCATCATAAAAGCATAATTTTACGAAAAATCTGTTCATTTCATCAAAAACTTCGCTATTCTGAAAGAGAGATATATTGTATCACTTGTTCTCCCTGTGTCTTTCTCTTCTCACGAATATTGTTTATATCTAAATTTTACAAAAATCAAGGATTAAAAGATAAAACTTTTTAAAAATTACCTTTCGGATTTATTTTTAACTCGACTTGCTGACGAAACAAGAGGAACTTAGGACAAATCTGAGGACACCCCACAGTATTTATCATTGATCAGTTATAACTTGCCACGAAGAAACTTTTCTTTTAAAATTTAATTATATCAAAAGAATATAGGTTTTAAAACGCCACGACTAAGATTAAATATATTTTAAAGTTTTTTTTCGAGCAGTCCAGAATTCAACCTGGGATCCACTCCACAACATTTTTGTTTAAAATTTAAATATATTTAATAAATTTTATATTTTCGTCCTCTCTATACATCTGGTTAATTGAGATCAGTAGTGTATAGTTATACAAACTGTACCACAATGCACCTCTTAATGTTATTTGTTGACTTTGGATGGATAATTAAATATAGGACGGTGATATTAACAGTAGACTTAGGTTCTAAACTGCCGCTTAAATTTAATGCGCATCTTTAAATTATCTTCAGCTTATTCCTCTCTGGTTATGGCTGATTTCCAAAATTTTTCTCCTGTCGAATAATATTTGTTCCGCACGATACAAGTAAGTAAAATTCATCACATTCATGCCCGTATTTGTGGAATTCGCAAAAAAATCAATAACATAAGTATATATAACTTAAAAACATAAAAAAGAACTTGAATGCCAACGATATTGCTATGAAAACGTAACCGCGAATTCGGTTTCAGCTTTGAAATTCAATTCAAATTAGAAGTGTCCACAAATATGACACCTTTATAAAAATATAACTAAATGCAAAATGTTATGATTTTGGCCGTGAAGTTGCAAAAAAATATCTTTTTCACACCCACAGGATTAAGGTGAATTCAAATTTTCCCTAGTGAGAACATTTTGAATAGATTTCATCTCAAATAATTGTAACTAAGCAAACGCCTAGCTTAAGTAGAGTAAGTTATTTTCAAGTTAACCCTACTGGGAAAAAAGAGCTCAGGAACAATGGAAGAGAGAATGCCGTTAATGAGCTACATTGATGTGGTTCTTAATCGTAGCCTTTCAATTATAAGCTTTACAAAGACTTCTCTGAAGAGTTGCCTTGTGAATTCCTCACTTAGGGTATCCTTTATAAACTAAGGTCCTAGCAGCAACTCGCGCATATGTGCAGCCAAGTAGTCGTGGAGTACAGTTGTTGATTATTAAAACGATGAATTTATATTTCCCACTTTCATAATAAGGAATCTATTCAAGGCAAAGCGTTTCCCAAATTTTGCCAGAACAGCTTTCACTTTTAATTTTGCTTATTCTCTTTTCCAGAATCAGTCTCTGTTACAGGATCAAGTACTCCAGCTAAACGTACTTCATCTTAAATAAGACATTTCTTTTTGGTAACATCCTTTGTTTCGATCTTGAAATTCAACTAATCTGCTTCTTGAATAAATTACGCTCATTAATTATATTTTTAAGCTGCAACCAGATATATTTGAGAAAAGGCTCATGGAAGTGATAAATCATATTCGCAAATAGAGCATCGACCACAACGCAGAAATCGTAGCTTATGTTAAAGAAAGAATAAGAATTTAATTTCCTCAATATTAAATTAGAGAAATGAGATCCAAGAAATAACCTTATTGAATATCTTTGTCACACAAATTGCCGAAAGTTCCCGACATGATTGCATTACGACGAAATTTGATTTAAGTACGAATATGAAAGAATATTTGGAAGAAAATCAAGTTAATAAATTTAATATCACCAAAGAAAATATCGTGAACTGTGTATTTATAAGATACAATAGTATACATTTTTAACTAAGTATATTCTACCCGTTTATGAAAGAATACGAAAATAGGAAGACTATGAAAAAACTTTGATGTGAAACCTTGACGGAGATGTTACTTACTATGTTTAATTTCTCACGTAATAAGATTAAACACCGGACATAGTAAATTTAACATTTAACGACTAAACTCTAACACAGAAAACGTCAACAGAGACGAATAAAATCAGCAAACGGACAAATGTTATGTTTAACGCCGTTCCAACTTCTTTTATACTAATTGCAATTAATCACCCAGACATGCATACAATGAGAACACCAAAGGTGAACCCAAATAAAGCAACAACCGAGCAACCGTCACCAAGTTTCGCATTGTCTTCCTGCAGTTATTAAACCTTGATATTAAATCAGAAATTTGGGTAAAATAAAAAAAATATCTCAGTCGTGTATTTCTGCAGTTACGCGCGTTTGTTTTTTACCATTACTAAACTCTTAGCTTGGTGTCGCGTACTACAACATGCGAAAAATCGAGAGGTCGTGGAATACTCCATAAAAGAGAGAAAAGTCCTAACTTTTCCAATATCAAATGGAATGAGAAAACACGATAATACGGCAGAGGTCTCCAGTGTGAGTGAAGCGACGAATCAATGCACATTCTCCGTGTGCATCGGAGGCGCCCACGGACTAACGGGAGTGGTGATTATCGGCGTGGGAGTTCCCTCATCGAAGAAAATGAGGCCGCGGCATGATTACGGGAATTCCAAAAGGATTTTCGAGAAATAAAAAAAGCGTCGCTACGGTTTTTCCCGAAGCCTATATTTCTTTTTCCGAGGCACCGTGCTCCGACTCGCTAGCTAACACGAGCCTCTGCCTTCATAGCAGATTCCCTAATTGTTTTCGATTGCACGCCCGGGGCAATGCGAAGCGAAAAAGCATGGGGATTAAACGGTCTCGGGGAACGCTTTTTCGCGTCGAATAATGCGAAATTATCCGCAGAAAGTTAAACGAGGGTACGCAAAGGACTGGGGGATAAGCGAAGCGCAGTCACTTACATAAATGGACTTCTTCTTTTGGGTTACATTGAGACTGAAAATTCTCCTGTTACGGAGATCCGGAACTGTATGCGTAAGAAGCCGCATGTACATGTATCAACCGCATTTGAACACCAAAACATAGGCCGCACATGAAACCATCAGGTCGTACTTTAGTTATACATAACATACATGCATCAGTAGCTTAATATCGAAGCAGATTATACAAAAATTAATTTAATCGATAAGTCAACTAAAATAAAATTATATCAGTTTGACTTATATTTGGCATACTTTAGGAGACCAGAAAAAGGATCATTCAAATACCTGAAACTATTCTAACCACATTCAGCGTGAAATGAGGCCACATGCGGCCTGAAGACCGCTGATTCTCACCCTGAGTTTAGCGTTGGATCCTGGCGAAAAATTTTCCATTCGAGAATTAGAAAAATTACAGCGAAAAGCGATACGTTTCCCTAAAAAATCGTTAAAACAAATAAGCGAGTGTTACTCAAATGCTTCAAGAAACACGATGGGAATCTCTAAAAGATAGAGGTTTTAAACAAAGAGTTCAGAGAAGGAACCTTCGTAGAAGATGTAGCTGATGTTACGCGTCCTCCCTGCTAGATAGGTCGTTCTGATTCAGAGAGGATACGCGAACGTAATCGATCAGGGGAGTAAAGTAATGATGGAAATACTCCCTGCCACACGCCGAAATGCAGCTTTCGGGGTATATACATACATTCCAAAATTCTGTTTAAACCCATGCTCATTGTTAACGGTCCATAAATAGATAAGAATAGACGTAAGATAATTTCCACAGGAAGAAGTATCCTCAGTTGGGAAATAACCACATAGAAGGGGAAAGTGAAAAAATACGCAAAACTATTACTAATAATAACTGGAGATTGGAAAAGGGCCACTAAAATACATGACTTACATCAAGTTCTCATAAAATTATTGCGAATGAAATACATAAATAAATACCCAATAAAGTTATAAACATCCATATCGGTAATATAAATATATATAAATTTTCATTAACTGACGTGAAGAGTTTGAGGCCTTAAAATAAAACGCAGAAGACAAAAGAAGAACATATAACGCCCTCGAATAGCTACCGCTGGCGGTTGGAGCTCAATTAAGAGGAAACAGCGTTGTTTTGCGAACAAAAAAGGTGTCGAATGCGTTACGTCCCTGGATGTGTCACATAAAAGCTTTATCGGTGATGTCACAGCGGCGATCGTTTAGAAAGGTGGCTGGACATTTTTCATGACGACCGTTTGAAGCTTTGGAATCCCCGTGGCGGGACTGCTACACCCCGGAACAGAATGAGCGTCTGATTTTCAACTAATATTCAAATCGCTGGAAGCTCCCAATACATCGCAGCAGTTCCCCTTCGGCGACGAACAAACAAGTATTGTGGGTCGAAGCGCTATTAATCGCCGAGGAAAAAATAATCCCTCTGCATCCTGTGGCAGTTAGGGATAGCATCTATGGAACCGGGGTCGATTCCCCACCGGGACACGACGTACATTATAATCCACCATAGCTGCGCTCGGCACATTATCAGGGGCAAAATGGTACGCTCGTGTGAAAGCTTACGGGGAAATGATGTAACCAAGAAAGAAAAATCGTGTGATTTGGATGCCACAAAATAGGTAGCATATATAGATAGGTTGATATCTGGTTTTACAATTTCCCAGTAGTTAATGTCTTCCATAGCATAACATCTTTGATATAAAGTTTAACGTAATTAAATTCTTCCAAACCTTGAATTAAGGATGCTCTTCAGGTTTTCCGAAAAAAATTCTTGGAATGCGTGAGTCCCCGGTAATTTCACCCAAGATTTTGTTACATTTATTTATGTTTCATATTTTTATAGGCTTTTTTCGTCTTATGAACTAATAATTAACTAGGCGTAAAAGTTCCGCCTAGGTGTAGGAGTTGTGCAAAATATTATTTGAACATTTTTTTGTTATTGACTGTTAGAAGCTTAAAAACAGGAAGTTATTTGATTCGCATACATTTTTATTTAAATATAGACTTAAAAAATAAAATGTGCTAAAAAGTGTTTTACACTTATGAATAGGTCGGTTTAAAAGTACTGATTGTGACTAAATACGACAAGGGTTTATAGAACAGTTCCTCTCAGATACATAAATGGAAACTTATCCATTGGATAATAAAATAAACCATAAAAATCAGTTATTCCCTAGTAATTCTAAGGTAAATACCTCCAACACGTAATAAATCAAGAATATTCAAGATCGCCAATGAAATGCAGACAACTTATTTGCAGAACCTCCACAAAAATATGACATTTTCACTCACGCCGAAAGAACAGGAGTTAACTAAAGACACTCAGGTGTATAAAAATTATAAAGCCTCTGTATTTCCAATTCTGAAGGAGCAAAAAATCACATTATTTGTAAATGCTGTTTAAAGCGTGCCTTCCATTGGTGAGGGCATTGTTTTGAAAAGAAATGCGATTTATTCCATTCGTTGTTCCGCTTATGCGATTAGAGTTGTCACAGCGACGGCAGCTTCTACCTTTTTTTTGGAGGAACATCATCGGAATCGAGGAGCTTTCATTGCATTCATTCCGCTACATTTTTGCATTAATTTGGTATTCGAAGGCACAGCAGTGCATACGGCTGCTGTGGAAGGAAGTGAATAAATGAAGCTTCACATGGGCTCCACTTCCAAACAGCGGAGATGAGATGCATGAAAAAATACAGAGCGAGTTTATATTTTACGTTCGGATGTAAATTGAGTTTTACAGAACATGAATAAACGGGGAATATAAACTGATCAATGTAAAGCACGAAAGAGGTAACTATGGATTCGATAAATTGTAGGTGAGCCGTGGTATTATACATTACATATTTTCAGATATAGAATATAGTAAGACAGATAATAGATACATCGGTCGATAGCTGTTTCAAAACAAATATTTCGGTAGAGCTTTCTTACCCCCTTCTTACTTTCTTAAGGGAAATTAGAAATATTGCACGAAGACAGTAAAATCATCGCGAAAGTAATCAATTCTTTTATTGGAAAATTTAAGTCCTCTTAAATTCTCTTCGGAATCAATAAACACAGTTATTAAAGATATTAGATTCCATATACATTGCACAGCTATGTATCTCAATTTTCTGGTTTTTTTCATCTTTGAAGTAAGGTTTTTACACCTATGAATTTATAAGCAACGATTTCTGTCTTCGTCGATCATGTGTAATATCCTTAAAATGACAAAAAAAACATGAACTTTCCATAGCGATCGAGATAATAATTCGAATCTGTGGGGCTTCCGGATAATCATGTGGTCAGTGCATCTTCCGAGGTTCGATTCCCAGTAGGGTCCCATGGGTGCAAAATAATCTCAGGAGTCGAAGAGGTTCTAAAATTAATAATTCTAATTTTACATCCAATTCTAAGAAGGTGAAAGCACCATAAAGAACAAAATATCCTTGATATTGAATCACACTCAAAATTTATCTGCAGAATAAATTATCCAAACTAAAATTTATGCGGGGCGCAAATGAATGACTTATTTATCAAACAAGCCACAAAAAAATAGAATTCGTCCATGGTTCCGCGGCATAGCACAGACCCAAATTATTAAACAGGTTAAGTAATGAAACCGCGGACGCCGTTTTTGTGGCATATTTTCTAAATAATTTATCAACCAATATCGTGATGGTACGGCTTACCAGCAAGAAAAGGCCGAAAGCACTCATCATGGGCACAACAGGGACGTTGGGGCGCAATCAAAAGGGATTTTAGGGACTTCACTATTGGAAATACATTCTTCTGGATTCTTGATTAGATTTATGATGATGTATCTACGCTTCTGATGATGTATATACACATATTATATCAACTAAAAAGATAATTATGTTGGTGAGTTACTTAATCAAGCGGAAATTCCTTAAGCTAACATGCATTTACTCTTCATTTTTCATACAAACGAGAAAGGTAAATATTCGGTCTAGTAGCTTGAGGTGAAGGTTAATCCAACACAGCTCGCGACTTCATAGAATTTCTTTGGCAGAGAATAGCGGTTTTCTGGTGAATGTATTATCATAAAAGACGATGCACATCTGTTATTTGGACATAGGTTCCTTTCTGCATCCCTGAACTCCTCTTTACTCAGTCCCTCCTCCCTAAACTCTTCACGTAATCTACATTCAATTATACACTTGGAAACTATTACCGCGACATTATCCTCATCACAGTACCGATTTCAAGTTGCTGAACACGAAAAAATACTCGCGTTCGCTCCTAAACATTCCCTTAGAGTTACGACGAACTTTGACGCAGTTGCGAACACGTTACAAAGGTACTAATGCAGAGTAGAAGCTTCGGAAACCAAAACAAACAAATTTTAACCAATGATACATTTCAAATTGAAGTAAAACACTTGGTATATTCGTACCCTTACTGATGGGATTAAGAGTATGGATTTTTTCCGAATTTACCGAGGATATAAAAAATTGAAGGATTAGAGCAAAAAATTAATTAGGAAGGGTCTTTTGAAATAATTTACTAAAGGATTGCTATGGATATGCAATTAAAGGAATTTCAATGCAGAACGATGTTTCATAAAAGTATAAATTACATTAGATGACCATCCTGCATCCTTATGTAATGCTTAGTGATCGATCGTAGTAATTTCGTATTATTAAAACTTTTCTAATTCACGATGCAATAAACTATATGATGAAGAATAAATAATGCATCATAACTAAGGCTGGATTATACGACAAAAATATAAAGGAAAAACTAAAATAAGAGTAAAAAAACGTACTGAACTCATACCAGAGTAGTCATTCTTCTCCATTTGTCAAAAATAGAAAAATTAAGATTTCAAACGTTCATGCGATTGAAATAATATAGCTGAGGAACCCTCATGACTTACTTAACGCATTGTGTACATTTTATTCTATATGATCATTATATTTCTATTTAATGGTTTAAGTAAACAGAAATATTAATGGAATTCTAGGCTAATCAACTGCAGCAACATTTTCACAGCTATAAAGTTTGCTTTAAAGGCAAAAAACACTGTAAAAGCCATTGGGTTTGTGTTAATCATAGCTTCCAACGAAATGTAATCCTTCTTTGATGGTGAAAGATGCAGTTAAAGAAATATCTAGAAAAAACTATGACAATGTTATCACCACCAATGTTTTACAGCTGTTATTGCCGAAATAAGAAGCTTTAGTTTGGTATCTAGGTGCTCTTTAAGATATAACTCCCAAATGTTTCATAATTAGGAGTATGTACTGTCGATGCTCCATACGGAAACTTGTTGCTAAGTAACACGGTACTATTGAGTTTGTAATCTAAAGCCTGCTTATAGGGCTAATTAGAGATTTCAGACGTTGCCGCAAGTACTTTGGTATGAGTTAATACGCTACGGATTTAAGGTTATCGTCTTAATCCTTATTTTTTTCTGCTAAATTTTAAGATCTAGGTAGCAAAAAAGAAAGAAAAGAGTAGAATACAAAGGAAAGAGAAGATACCTCTTCGACGAGTGATGGGATGTACCATTCCAGATACAAGCAGACTTTTAATATATGTAAAACGAACAATCTTAAAGTGTAAGACTTGAATGACTGAATAAAAAACATAGAGCGAAGCGGACGGAAAATGTAGAGAGAATGTAAAGAGATAGATTAAAATCCATGTACAGATACAGATGCACAGGGAGAAGGGCCAAACGACTTCCAGAAAAATATGGGTGCTATAAAGTGCTTAGACAGCTAAGGTCATCTCGCACGTAGGCTCCCACCAGGGATCGAACCCGTGACCGGTTTCAACGGATTCGAACGCGTTGCCCACTTGGCTATCTGGGACCCCCAGGAAAACTGCTTAAGACATGAAATGACGAAAAAGAAATATAATCTTATTGAAAATTTCCGGAACTCATAAACTTCACACATTTCATTGTGATGAGTGTACACTCCATTAACTTCGCTCAAGGATAGCTTCTTCGAGCCTATATTGCTAGCATACGTAAGTTTAGGAAATTTGGAAACCCATTTCCTCGATCATCCCATATTTCCGCGATGATTCCAACTAGTCGACGCAAAGTTGGCCACTCGCAACACTTACTAAGCCAACCGGCCGTTTGACCAACTTCGCAGTCATAAAGCAATCGCAGAACTTGTCCTCCGCACACACTATCCCGCTATCATACGAATTCCCGCGTGAAATATAGCGCGGACGTCAGAAACTTTTGTCTACCGCCGCTATACACGATCATATTTCCCTCTAAAGCGGGGCTAAATTTCCTCTCGGGAATTCGGAACTTACGCTTCCACCGCTGCTCATAATGACGCGTTTTCGTGTACCAAATTAACTTCGTTACGATGAGATCGTGCGAACCCCGTCCCCGCTTGCGGGATCATGCGCGATTACCGGACTCCCTTTAGCACCTCAATATTCCTACTTAAGCCGCCTAGATACGCACATGCAAATGAGCGCACGCACTAACAAACAAGGGTATTGCAACGTCGCCCTTTCCGTTCTTGCGGTGCTCGTGCTGTGCCTCGGCCTCGCTTCCCTGTAACGTGAACGCCCCGTATTATTGGACTCGCTTTGTTCCTCCCTGTCTCTTCGCCGAGATGCATTGCTTTACACCCCAATGCGTTGGTTCACCCTCCTCCTCCTCCCTTTCCTATCTACCCTCTCATTATCCTCGTCCCCACGACGAAAATAAAGATTCCGGAGAGCAACAGTCGCTCAACTATTGTTTTGGAAACACGTTATCGATTCGAAATGTTTCAAAGGCGACTAATATGCTGGCGAAACTTTCCCGTGACGCTGTAATACGATAACATCTTAATGAATGGTGACGTTTTTGATAATATTGAGTCAAATTTGGGGGAACGTTGTTCTTAACATAGTAAGTGCTCTAGGAAACAATATTATGCTCTGCATGATGATAAAGTTTTGATTTGCACTTTTCAGTTAAGTAAATGTATGTTAATATAAAAAAGATACACATTACTGTTTTAGGATGTTTTCCTGACAAACCTTTTTTTCAAAATGTAACACATGCAGAAAGAGAAAAAAGAGCAAAACTCAGCAGAAGGAAGAGAAATTAAATAAAATTTAATAGTTATTGTGGATCCTTACAGCATTTTTCATTTATGCTATTGACTGATCAGATTGCTGTTCAATAGTTCGTCATATTAAATGCGAATGTCGATTAACAAACGTCTATCTTAGACATTTATTCATATAAAATTTAGGAACAATTATTTTATACGAAAATGTTAGCCACGATTTTTACGGCATTTTTGTGGAACCTATTCACCATACAAATTGAAGGTTAGGTTCATATGACTCTTAGTGTAATATGTAAAATTTTGGTGATGTTATCGCTATCATTTTTTGCTTATCAGATATCAATGAATCACTCAGCAAATTTAAGGCATAATATGACCCATTTCTCTGAGAACAAAAAGAAAGAGTAATATATTAAACAACGTCGATCCGGGCAAAATTTTATACCTTACCCTCATACTTGAATGTATTCTAATGAAATAGTAGAATAATGAATAGTAATATAAGCGATGAATATAAAGAGTGTGGGTAGGATAGTCATTAGAGTAAGAAAATACCATGCACATTAACGCAATAACATTATTGTATTACAATTTACCCCTATTGATACGATTTCAAATTCAAAAGCGGGGGAAAACAACAAGCTAAATTCAAGCTAAGTAAACAAAACGGAAAATGAATATGTACGCAAAGATTTGCTGTCATTTGCGCTTGATTTACGGAATTTTAATACAGAAATTCGCTTGAACTTTATGTAAAGCTAAATATTTATAAACAAAAAAATTGACGTCCGAGGTACAGATTATTCAGTTAGTGTCTGTATGACCCATTATTTACTTACAATAAAAGTAAACTTGTACTTGTAAACCTTCTCTTGTTATGATTAAAAATTTTCTACGTACAATTTGGAGTATTTACACGTTTTACAATCTCTATAAAGTTGGTAAGCGAAACAAAAAAATGGACTTTAGATGAATTAAGGCAGAAATATATCCGTTACTACATTTTCTACATAACGTTTATATAATAAAAGCTGACATCTAATAACTTTACCTTCACTTTGCTTCTGCTCCAAAATGCCAAGTATCTATTTCATAACTAGCATTCATGTTTTGCCCTTCACCTTATATTAATATCAACTTTTTCATAATTCCTTTGTATTTGCTTTCTATTTCTCATCTACATTTACATAAATACCCTGAAAGTCACCTGTCGGAGTGTGGCAGGCGGTGTAAACACCAAGCGTTCGAGTTTACTCTTTAGCTTATTGCTATTGCGTATTACTCGCGGTAAAAATGAGCCCTTAAAAAGACTTGTCCTCGCATCTATCTCTCTTATTTTACGCTCATTGCCCGATCAGACGATTTGTGGGACCCCACTCCTATTGTCAGCAAAGATGGCCCAAACCGCTTATTTAGAGTTAGCCGAAGATTTTTTTAAATTTCTACAGCATTCCATATCCATGCGAAATAATTTGTAAAATTAAATTTACGAAGGGAGAATATTTATGAAAAAATTGAAACATCAACATTACGCCTAACTCAGCATTTGAAAAATTAGTTTTCTGTGAAATCGCTGTAATCTCCTACGAATCAGCTTTCAGAGGGCCTTAATCTTTTAATTATCTTGGGTCCGTTAGAGGACATAAATCCATTTTGCGATGAAATTCTGTGGCGGAAGAATTAAGAAAATCATCACCCTTTTAGTCTTTTTGAGCAATAACGGCTCGGAAACGAGAGATATTTAGACATTTCGAATCCCTTGTCCACATTTGGACGAGTGGAATTATACGCGTCCACATGGGAACTGAGAAGTAAAATGGATCACTTTTGGTTATTTTATTGAAATTCACCGCTCTTAAGAGAAGCGCGGAAAATTTGAATACCTTTATATTTTCGCTACAAGTAAAATGTTCAGCATAGATTAAGGGGAGGAATACATTTATTCACTTTTATCCTTCACTCTCTCCGTTAAACTCCCTTTGTCTTTACTTTTCATCTTCGACTTCCATTATTAATTCAATCCCTCTACATGACCGTCCTGTCCTATTAATTTCTCTGTCAATGCTACACTGTATATTCACAAAATATTCATCAAAATTTTTTCAACAATGAAACTCCCCATCGGCCCTAATTTTTCGGTTTTACACACACACATTCCCATGAAAATATCTGGACCAAAGCATTAAAATTACATACATGCAAAGTAAAACCTTCCGCGTGCATGTTTTCACGCGATAATTTCATCTACATGTACTTGTATGTGCTTTGTTCTATGAAAGTTACAGCTGCAGCTGGAAACTGGTTCGAATTTCTAAACGTAGTAGAAGTAGGAGAAAATATTTAAAAGTGCTTCGACAGTTTAGGTCATTTCGCACATGCGCTATACCAGGAATCGAACCCATAACTCCTGAACGAAATCTTATGAAATGAAACTGTACGATACTTAGAAGTACGTATACCAAGTTTGGAACAATTATATGCCAGTGTTAGAATTTGTTAAACGTTTGGTAACGAGAGCATACACGCAACATTTCAGTGAATATTCATCATAGTATATAGTCATCATCATTTCATTAAATAATCATCATAAATATTGCATAAATGATTTACATCATAACATGTTACGTTATAAATTAAATATCTACAAATAAATATAGATTTCAGTACATATTATAATAAGAAATTAAAGCAGAAAATTAGGATCTGGACGATGATAAAAATATGTTAATTATGCTTAAATAAATGCAATCCGGTGAACCCCTAAGCCAAGGGCTCTCAAATATTTCTAAGACGCGTGCTATCGACATATATCGAAGAAAATATTACTGAAAAAAGTAATTTACATTAATTTGTGATTTAGTTTAAAATTTATCAACAAGTAGTACCCATGTCTAGCAATTTAACACATTTTTTCTAGTAAAAATATCTTCATATCATGTTCACCTAAAACATCATTGCCTAAAATCGATTTATTAATTGAATTTTATAATATTTAAATTAAGTAACTATGGCAAATTCAGTAATTGTGCACCACATAATCCTCTTCCAAGTGACATCAACGGTACCCTACCCTTATGTTTCGAAGGCGGAGGTAAAAAACCTGTACAAAATACTTGGGAATTACTCATAAAAGACAGAATGAAGTTTCTTATACATTAAACTGCCAAATTTAACAATTTAATAGTAACTATGAGCGATTCCGTTTCATTAAACTTTAAATTACACCACTTATTTATAAAATGTCTTGCGAGATGCCTCTTTCTTTTCTGAACGACGTTTTTCAATTCCACTGATCCTCCCCATCATTCTGAGCGCCCCCTACGTTAGTGGAAGCGGCGATTTTTCCTTCCTCCATTTTCTAATTAGTCAGCTGTCGTCCCCAAAATTCGATCTCAGCGACCTTTTCGTTCGTTCTTCCTCTACTCCTGGAGAATCCGCTACACTTGTCTCCGGCGCTCTTTCGGTATCTCAATTATCCCGACTCTTCGCATTCTTCAGAGAGGACACCCCGCATTATACACATTCCCTCTCATTCCCGCTGATTCGAAAGAGAAGACTTTCTACCGCCCTCGAAACCACTTTAATCCCATTCCCCTCTCCTTCATTACTACACCGCCTCTCCAATCCTACGCATCGGATTCGAATTTCTCCTTCGTTAGCTCTCCCTCCCGCTTTCCGTCGATAAATTCTCTCTCGAGTTACTCGTCCACGGCTTTGTCTCCCGACATTTATTTTGTTCAAATAATTTTCATTTTCATGCAGGCAACTGCAACGTATGTTCGTGTATCTCTGATTCATGTTCCTACATTATCCAATGAGATCAGTGAATTATAAGTTTACTACAAACAAGCTTACTAGGAACGGAAATTTCATTCAGGTTACTCTTTATATTTATAAATAAATAAATCACAAAAAGAATTAAAAATGCGTGATAATTTCGTATTTAATGCAAAACTAGTTGATTATGACAGCAATCAATCGTAATGGCAGCTCAGATTAATGATGATATCAAGTAAGAGGACAGTACATGTTAGCAACATTCCCACTGAAATTCTCCTAAGACTGGCAAGACATGCTATTCAAAAGGACCTCAAAATATCTTCATATAGAAAATTCTATGAAAGTACTCGGTGAGACACGCTTCACAGACTTGATGTGAAAGTATTAAAACAATTATTTTGCCATAAGATCGTATTTATCTTTAGGTTTTTTTAATTCGTACCTTAAATCCTGGAATCACTATCTCTCGATGTGTCATAAATTTTAAAATTAACTTCTCTTAAAGGGGAGGGTGAAAATTTTGCTTGGAAGGAGCATTGAGACATATACCGAAACGTCAAAGGAAATGGACCGAGAAGGGACCAATTAAAAGAGGCCAATTTAAAGAGTACCATTTGCATACTCCCCTCTGTTGACTTGAAGACGTCGACTGATACTCCGGCGAAACTTTCCGCCAAAAATTGTACTACGGTGAGACCCCAGAAATTGCAGAGGGCGTAATCTTCCTCAATTTTCAATGCAACAGTTACAGCTTCGCTTTTCATTCTTTCTTGAGAGATACTCTCCCTACGTTCAGAAGGGGTTTTCCTCGCGAATTTGGGCGAATGGCGGGTAGTAGTATTAGTCCCTCTGCATTACCTGAGTATTTAATGTTATTATGATAAGGCATGCATAAATGTGTTGTCTCCAATTGAGTATTTTATTGATAACCTGTAATAGTTAAGGCATAATAATTACAGCTAGTGAGGGGAATGAGTTGTGTGTTGCTTTGTTGGATATACGTAATGGGAGCTGAGGACCCTTTAAATGAATGTTTGAAGATGTAATTTTTGTATATATGACGTTTCCACCGATCAATAGTCCACTTGTGACATGATTATCTTATCAAAAATAATACACATGACAATGCATTTTAAATAATAGATTCATGATTCTACTGAACACAGCATGATGATTAATATCACAGGAAGTCCAAACTAAACTTACTCTTACACTAGGAAAGAAAAGTTATGAGTAAATCGTTAGCATTGATAAATGGGAAAGGAACCCAAAGGATCTTTGTCCAGTCCTACTTCTCCATGGAAAGCTTCCGGCTCAGCACAGAGTCCAATATCACATAACCTTCACTTTCATCACCTCTCCCTTCATGTGACGTCTTTCCCCGTAGTTACTACCAAAAGCTTCTATTCTAATAACTAATTCTTCTGCAAAGGAAACTAAGTCCGTACTACCTTCCCTCACGTCAATCTTCAAAATAACTCCTTCCTTATGTGCATTTCCGCACAATCTATCTCCGTCCATTGTGTATCGCATGTCCTCTCTTCCCCTTCCTTTTCCACAATCTCCGTGTTCTACGTTTCCGTTTCGTGATTTCCGAGACCGCGAACATCAGAAAAAACGAATCTAGTCATGTAGTATTCAGATGGAGATTGAGACGAGTTCGCGTGCCTGTTTCCCCTCCCATAATATGGCCTGGAGAATTTCTTGAAGCAGTCATTTGCGGCGAATGAAGGGAAAATGTGTGAAAAGACTCGAAAAGCGTGACTCAAAACACGCTGCCGATGTTATCTTTCCGCGGAGATGGCGGAGATATCGCTCGTTAAACGCTTGTTTGCTTTCGAAATACAAAATAAGAATGCTCCGCTATATCTCCGGCGATTCTTGTCGCTATGCGAACGCCTAGATCATCCGGTTGCACTCGCTCAATTTTCGTGATTTAGATCAATTTTCTTTTCTTCCCGTACTTTTTATCCCATCACTTATTGTGTCACCTGATTATAACGGGAATTATGTTTACTAATATGACTATGAATTTTGGTTTTGGTAATATAACAAGTAAGCACGGTACTATTGCTATTAACTAGTAAGCTATGGTTATATTTTTAACCATACATAACTAAGAGCCTAAACTTATTTTACAGAAATTGTGGTTAATAGAATATAAGAGGCCCTAGGATCAGATCGAGGCTCTCACTAGGAATCATGAGTAAAAGTTCGAATGTTTTCATAAAACGCACAAAAATACAACCCACAAAAATCTGTCGCTTCAGTACGGCAATAATAAACAAGTTTTGAATTACAATGCAAAGTATTTCTATAAATTACCAAGAATGATGGATAGACTCCGCATTCTAATATATCCTATGTTTTGTGGACTTACTGATCAAATATTAAGTTAATTCTTGAAGCGGAAAACCAGGGCAATTTTACTGAGAATTTATTAGCTCAGTCCCTCATTGAGGCCTACATATAGACGAGGCCCTCAGTTAGAGCCAATTTCGGCCAATTATAAATCCTCCCCTGATTATATTGATAAATTCCCTTTCTGTAACCAACCCACCCAGGGAACACCGATTTAACTCTGGGTTAACCCAAATTGCTTCTACCTAAGACTGCCGATTAGGCAAAGCGGTAGCTTCCAGTTGTACATAATTCTCAGTACTTTTAAAGTGGATTCAGGCGAAAACTATGCAAGGGCACGGTATTAACAGTAAATACCCTCCTCGAGTATTCATTATTTTGCACACTGTATTCCTTTCACTAAAATTCATTCAGCTGAGTATTATTATTTTACTCTTACGGCGAGGTTAGGCCAAAATGACCTCTCTTTCGCTATCTCTGGAGATATCACATGATGATAATATTTCTAGTTAACCAAAAATTATTTACTTAAATTTACCTTCATCCAGAAAAATAAAGTTATACAACCAAACAAACGGACTAATACAGATACAAGATAATTGGCACAAACAGTAGAGACAGACTAATAGACATACAATTTGATAAATAAATCAAACGCATAAATACAAACTAGATATGTACACAATTAACACTTACATATTTGGGTTGCGGGGATAAACTCACAGTTCCCGCCTCCGTAAACTACAAAGGGATGCGGATGAAATGCAACATATATGTATCTTCATTTGTGATGGTGTATCGGCAAACAAAACGTCACAAGCAATTTATTTTAAGAAACATCCATCAACCGATATGGAGCATTTGCTACGAATGAATGAGATTCGGAAAACTTCAATCAATCACTAAATATTTAACGCCGAATAATCCACTTTTGCGGGGGGAAACTGGATGAAAAGCTCGGATTCCATGTCAAAATGCGTCGCGCACGGATATTGTCAAAAGGATCCGAAGAGAGACTGCGAACGGATATTATGTTCCAACTAGTGTTTTATTTAGACGATGTAAAAACCGGCGCATGCTCCTTGTCCGATCTTTAATTCTTCATCTGAAGCTTGTACGCGGTTATCTCTTTTATTCGAACCGAATATATGACGTTTTAATGGGCTCAACTTTTTGGGCGTTGCGAGTAAAAAAGGGATTTTTTGGCCAGAACAAACCGAAGGTTGAATTCCGTGCATGCAGACAACGGGTGTCTCGCCTGGTTACAATGAATGCGGCGGGCACCTCCTTTTATTTTTCGTGAACGCCACGCTTCGATTCGAAAACAAAAGGCCAGGAATGAAAAAATTAAAAAGAGATGTACTGTGCCCGAAATAAAGCGCGGCGATGCCGTCCCATTTTTTCTGCGATGGAAATATCATCAGTAAATAACAAACGAGGGATCTCTTTAGATGCGGAATTTTTTTGGGAAGGATCGTCTCATTAAATTTCATTTTCTACGGCGTCGCATTCGGGTGCATGATGTGACGCTGCTGCTGTGTACGGTGCTGAACGTGTATCCAGTTCTGCATTTCCCTGGGCTTGGGTAAAAACAAAAGCAGCGTGGGTAAATTCGTTCAATGCGTCATTCGAAAGGCAAAAGGTAATAGGAAACGAATTAATCACTCGACGACACTAAGTCAGTGAAAGGAGTAAGGTATGGAACGAATAGCCTAGTATGGATCCTTAATTGGACGCGAATTTAAGATAATCCTTCCGGAAACTATAATTCCTCCGGAAACGGCGGAATTTTTTCTAAATGCTAAAAATAGTCCTTTAAATCCAATTTGGTTAGGAATGAGATAAAAATAAACCGGGTAGACGCAGAATCGGACTAAAAAGTTTACTGAAGAGATTAATAACCCTTAATTGAATTTGTAGAGCATTTTGTGAAATTAGAGAGAGTAAATTGTTTCTGTTTACGGCAAACTCCTAATATTTACACAACCTCAAACCAGTTTTGCTGGGTGCTTAATCACCTCCAGAAGTCTAATACGTTAATTATCTCATACCGGCACTGATATTCTCATATTGTTTGATAAGTTTTAGTTTATAAATACAAATATACGAATATCTACTGTAATTACAATTATATCATTTGAGCATCCTTTAAAAAAGCGAGATTTAAACTAAGTAATAAGCAATAGTGAATAATGTGTGTATGTACTAATGATCATGCGAATTTTCAGAATTAGGCTGTAATATTTTTGGGGTTAGGTGTAAGAGAGGCCCAATGGGGTTAACCTCGCCATTAAAGGGTCCAATAATATTAATAATAGAATATCCATGGCAAATATCTGATCATACAAAGGTCGAGTGTACTATATCAGGATCGAGAACTTATTTTAAATACAGCTTCGGAAAATTTATTAAATACCATTTTCAAAAATTTCTAAATTACAGAATCCATACCCTAAATGAGTTATGTTGTATATACACATTACACTGATAGTCACACTCATATGTTCAGATTTCATGAAACTATTTTCTATATGTCCAGCAAAATTGTGGCGTTATTTCATATATAATTTTACATTTGTATTACATTTGAACTACGAATATTTATGTTAAATATGATTTAAATCTATTTGCTAGTCAGGAGAAACATTGAGTAGGATGAATTTTAATGAATATTTCTTGAGAATTTTCGTAAAGATAAAAGTACCACGAATTTTTAAGGAAGTGAAATTAATAAAAAGATGGAGAACGCATGCAAGTAACCGCGATGTCTGGGCTAACATTGTCAGAGAGGCCAAGACCCTACAAGGGCTGTAGCGCCAAGGAGTAAGTAAGAAATGAATAAAACCCTCTTCTATTATTAGATTACATCGAGACTAATGAACCACTTTTACCTCGGCGAACCTACACAAAGGATAGCTAGGCAGAAGTTAAATCAGAGAAATCTGCCGGAAGAAATGTACTTTTAATGCCCCGACAGGCTGTGAATTCAAAGGAAGAATAGCGAATTATTTAGCTCTGTAATAAAGTGCGAGTGGGTCGGTTATGGAGAGGAAGAATAATTCATCAGATTTGTCCACTTTTCCGAGTGATATTTGCGCGGCGGAAAGAGGCGAATTCTGGAGGGAACTAAGTGAGTAGTCTAATGAAGTCTCCGCGATTTGAGGGACGGCCGACGACCGCCGTGGAACTAAAACGGAAAGTCCCACAGTACGAAAATCATGAGGCGAAAGAGGGAAGTTACATGAGGTCTGCCGCGGGCGAAATGGCAAAGGTAAACATAAAACTAGCGGAGGAAACGGCGGAACAATTCGGATAATTAGGCAGTTTTCCGACGACGAAGACTCGGAAGTCCTAAAAGAGGCCTGATTTTGAATAGGACACAGAGAGCGGCGACTCTCGCAGCCATTTCACATTCTCTTCGCATGTATTAAACGTATATATGTATGCTAATCTACACATATTCCTCGCCTTTCCATTCTCTCTCTCTCTCTGCGAAAGTGTTAAAGACAGAATTCCTGCGTCGATATGTAATGCAAGGAACTCTAAAACCTTTTGCGACGGAACTGAGACAGAGAAAAGATAAAGAGATTAAAGCAGTGATAAGAAACATTCTGAGCTGTATCGACCTCATTAGAGTTATTAGTATAACTCCTAAAATAAGTGTTATTATAGTTATCCCATTTAGAAAAGAACATACGGTTCAAAGGAAAACAAATTCATGTATGCTGCCAAGAAAGTAATTTTGGGATTATATTAAATTGATTCTTTACTGATACGCATAAATTACCGAGAAACATACATGGAAAAAGTCTCACGGGACAGGGACCCGGGTCTCCCAATTTCCGGATGTTTGCTCTGACCATTAAGATATCCGGAATATTTAGAAATGCCATTCGGAATACTTTATTTTTCGTTTGTACCAACTGCGCAGAAACAATCTACAGGTCCACGAACAGAAACGGAAAGATGGAAACAATAATGGACATAAAACACAGGAGAAAAACTTTAATGAAATATGTGGATAAAAAATCTAATCTAGAGCTAAGGAAACTATTTCCATAATAAGAAAACACCCGCAAGAAGAGGGGATTGAAAAGCATGTAATCCTACTGATAGAAATAGCTAAATTTTAAACTAAAGAAATATATATCTATAACCTGAAAAAAAGGAAAAAAACGTAAAAGACAAAACCAAAGAAAAGCATATAAAATGGCGTAAAAAAGTTTCCACACCAGAACATATTAAACATTGAAATATGCTAAGCATATGAAACTGAAGTTAGAATTATGCTAAACAAATACATGTTATGACTACTAGAAATATTAGAATCACCAAATAGGATCGCTCATTGCGTTCAGAAAATATAAAACAATGGTAATAAAGCTATTGTCAGTAATTGTTACTCAAATGTCAAACAAGAATAAAGTAGCTATAATAGTACAGCACCCGACAGTTTCCCAACAGGTCAACTCTAACAGAGAGAATAGGGGTCCGGAGGAATCATTTTTAAGTTCCCACTTAACGTCTTGTCATCCCGACTTAGAAAAAATAGAAATGAATGCGGACTTCCATAAGGGGTGACACACTTTTCGGCCAATGAATCACTCATGTCTCTTCATCGGCACTACAATTACCTCAACGAGGACGGTAACTCTCGAAAACTGCAAAACCAAATCAGATGTTCGAACCGCAACGTGGACCCCACTCATAATACGCTACATCTACATCTACATAAGTACCCTGCAAGCCGCCTTCCGGCGTGTGGCAGGGGGAAGCTACCCCGTTATCCGTTTTATGCAGTGCTGTCGCGTTAAAAGTTTCTGGAACAAAATTTCAAATCGCAAAGCCGATCATTACTTCGTATCCCGCGGATGGTATTTAAGCTTAAACTCGCAAAACGTACGGGCCAATCGTCGTCAGACTGTGCTGGTGGACGACTGGCAACAGAAATGCTTAACGGATCAACCAGCGATGTTTGTTTCCATCCATACGCTTAGCGCTTTTGTGTCCTGAATTTTAAGCTTCTTAACAACGAATGAGGCATATGCCATTGCGGCCCTCTCCGCAGAAGTGCATGACTGCGAAATATTTAGCCATTTAAATTCAGTGATGAGTAGCGGTAAATAATACTGTTGTAATGCATTTTAATAGTATTTACGATAAAAAAGGAGTGCGATTTTCTATTGGTCATAATAAAAATATCCGTGTTTATTTAGGTGCAGTCGGCAGTAAAACAAAATATGTGTTACAAACTATATATGCACTCGAGGAGATACTGGAGAGAATAACCTTCGGCAAAATGGGAAAAAAATTAGCCAACACATATTTTTGAATCGTATTCAGAGGATTGTTTAAACAAAAAATCTTAAAATACTATAATGAATTAAAAAAAGAAAAAAGGGACACACAAATCCGCCAAAGACAGCTAGGCATGGATATTTAATAAGTTCTCATTTTAGGATCTTTTGAGGAGATGACAAATCGAGAAAGATCCAGAACCCGAAGAAAATTATCGAGGAACGAATCACTTAATAATTTAAAAGATTTAAAATAATTTTAAATTGTTAACCCACTGAGCTTTGAATTTTCACGTTTACATATTAAAGGAGCTTATCCTATGTGAACAACTGTAGCTATTTCAGATTCTACCTTACAAGGTACTCTTTGCCCTTTCTTCACGGATGGAAAAAGGTTTACCACTCCATTCCGGTCTTGATCACTGGTTTTCAACAGGAGCCAGTGGACTCTCAGGGGGAAGATCTCATATTTGTGAGGGGCCACAAGAATAATTTGTAAAGTTGGCGTCATGAAACTTATAAATTAACTATTAGAAATAAAACTACATATTACGTTACAATGTCTTTACTCAGTAAGATAGCTGAAAACTGACCGAATGCTTCTAACGTTAACTACGAACCGTAATTTTAATATTCAGATCGAAGAACGCATAGAGACGACCTGGAACTCTTCTTGCAGTAAGGAGAATAATTTAAGGGATTTCATTCCCAATTTTTTTTACCACTCACACTCTTCTTAAAGATAAAGTTTTAAGGTATAATTTTTATACCACTACTTTGTACATCTTATATAGCTCGTAATTGTTGTTTACATTTGAATTATATTTCTTTGTGTCACATATATTCATTGCATTTATATATCCACTGCTACCAGGCCTTGCAGCTACCTGTAGTGTACCAGTGCCCTAAATGGTGAGAAATACGATAATACTGCAATACAATATTATCAAAGTTCAGGTAAGACTCGAAAGACTCGCATTGTAACTAAATGTCAACACCTAGTGCTGCTAACGGTAACAGACCTTTTATCGAGAAAGTGACCACGCATTTGCGTTTCCATTAGGAGTTAACTATTCAAAGCTCGGGAAATATATTCATAGAGATGATACAGCATCACCATTTTAAGGCAGCTTGAATTGAATACCCTTGCACTAGTATATCAAGAGCCACAATATGAACTTGCGCTAACCATCAATTAAGTCCGGCGAGGCGCGAACAATTTAGGCGCGAAAAAGGAATCCCGAAGATAAAATTTTAAATACGGAATTTTCGCCACGGTCGTTATGTTTCGTTCGTTACCAACTCAGAGTTTCGTATGTCGCCGCTTCACCATCCCCGGCGCCACCGTCGTTTCTGAGGGAATAGTTATCATAGCCGAACCGTCGACGACGCAGGGACAGTTCATTAGCCGGCCGATTTAATTCGGTCGTTTCCCGAATAATCCATCTCTCCTGCATTTCCCTTTCTCTCTTCCCTGCCTCATTACGTCGCTAACCTCTCTCTCGCCGCTTTCATACAAGTCCCCCTTCTCATTTCACTCCCTTGACCTTCCCCAGAGAAAAACATTTGAATATCTCTCTTCAAAAACTCCTCCCTTGTGTCCCTTCCTTTACTGCTGGTAAAAGGGACAATTTATAAAATAAGGATATTTCCATAGGTATTCATTTCACAAAAGGAAGTTATGAAATTAAGTCGATACATATAGGAGGGAGATATCAACACAAATTTCATTTCACTAGGAAACTTACAATACTTAAAGTTCCGAAGCTGTGTCGTGATGCAGGTTTTCGGTCATACACTCCACAAAACTGTAGACATTAACACAATCTTCCGTATCCTTTTTCTCTGAAGAATATTACTTCATATAATAACCACGACAGGTTACAATCCATTTTTATGAAGTGCTCGAGGTTTGATTTTGAGTATTTTTAAGACGAGAAGATTATCCGATATCACCGGTGAAGCTGTCACTTGCATTGCAAGTAATTACAGTTGGAGAAGAACTATCCCAAAGATAAAACACTTGCATATGAACGATGACAAACCTATAGAAGATATGAATCGTCGTGGACTTCACTTAGTCATCCGACGCTGATTACAGTCAATGAAAGGCTATAGTACGCATTTAGTCCTCAGTATATAAGGCTATAGCAAGGCTATAGTGACCAACTCTTTCTTCAGCTACGACCGCCTTCGAAGCTTTTTGTTTGACTGTGATTGGCTTATTTTGTAATAAAGCTAGATATACTAGTACAAAAGTGACTTAAAAATTAATTCTCTAGAGATTCTTAGCAATCAAACCTTGTGAACAAACACTTTCACAAGTAATGTATGAATAAAATATATCCTTGAAATTATGAAAATCGTAAAGCAGACTAGAATAATATTAGTTATGAGTCGCAATCATTGACATCTTATTTGGAAAGATCATTGACATCATCCTTGTCTACCAAATATATATCTCTGAAATACAACTTTTACAGAAATAATTTGACAAGTGAAATTACCTATGAGCTTTAAGGAGAAGAGTTGTTGATGCAATTAAAAATTACAACAGTATAATCTAACGCATATCTAGAATTGAGAGAACGCCGACACGTTATTATAACCGTCAAGCTTCTTTAAAGTTAATTAGTTAAATTACCAGAGTGATTTCCAATTATTGCTGACGTATCATTAGCTGCAAAATGTACCCGATTCGTTAAAACAGTTCCAACAACCTTTTTAAAGTAAGAATAAGCATAATATATATTCCAGAATATTTTCTAAAAACCCAAAACAATGATTGAGAAATCCTTTCCGAATCGGAACCCTTACTGGTACGTGGCTGATAATAGCAACAAGTTTCGTGATATGGCGGCGATAATGGCCTATGGACGTCCATTGGGGATTTCGCCGTTTGAGCATTTTTCCTTTCCCTCCTTTGAGAGGACCGCGTAAGAGCCTCGGGAACATTTCGCTGTAGGGTTCAGCTCACTCCGCTACTTAAATGAGTCTCTTGAGTAGAAAAACAAAGAGATGGGGAGAGGCTATCCAAACATGGCGCTGGCATGCTACCCAAGTGGCCAAAGGTCAGAAATTTCAATTACCGTACCGCGCGCTTATTACTTGGCAAATTGAATGCTTTATCAAACCCGAACTTCGGAGAAGTAGACGTTTTAATTTCGAGGTGATAATCCCCTGGAAATAATTAGGCTCGTTAAATTCTTCCCGGAATGGCCACGCTGATCGCTGAGTCGTAATCCCACGTCTCATTGATTAGAAAGTCCCCAAATTTCGAAAAACGGAAAAGTATAGCTTGGGCAGCTTTAAATAGTGAGTCGTGATTTCCTTACGGTCTGAGGAGGGAAAAGATGGCTTTTACCGAATTCTCCCTTTAACCAATTTTCGGGAACGGGAAAATGGATTTTCGGGAACGAAAGAACGGCGGCGCATTCTTTTAGCGGAATTCGAAATCTCCGAATCGGATTCCAGCGAACTTTCCGAGCAGAAACATGTTACTTGCGCAGTCGCTGTCGTTTATGCATTCCTGTCGATAGAAAAAACAACCGATATCGTCTTTATAAGCTGGCAGCTCGCAGGCTTTTTTATTGGTAGCGTTAGTTTATACGTGTTTAGAATACTTACTCGTCGAATTTTCGTTCGTAACCGCCGGTAAGGGGAAAAATGCCAAGTGGGACGATGCAAAATGACGAAGCTGTCATTATATTATTATTATTATTATTATAAGTACAAATGGACAACTAGTCCGGTGGTAACAATATACAAGTTAAACTACTATTTCACTAAAAAATCATATAAGCTACCATTTCACAAAATACTTCTCATTCAGAAAATTTCACCTTCAAAAAATAATTCCCATCCAGACTTACTACCATTTCACAAATTATAGCCAGATACAATATCATATTTCGGTGAGATACAAAATCATACAACAAGTTACAATCCTTTTAAAGTACCTTACCACAATTTTACATAAACCATTCCCATCCAATAAATGGTCGACTAAAACACAAGCAATTCACATGCATATATACAAAATAATCATATAACTCTTAAATTGTTACATCTATTTTTAAATTCTTTAATAGTTTTCGGTAAGGGTTTCAGCACTCCTTCAGGTAACTTATTCCATTCTTTTATTCCTCAATTGATGAATGAAAATTTCGCTGCATTCGTCCTTTGCTTCCTTAATTTTAATTTAAGTTCGTGATCACCTTTCCCTATGTAGCTTGGTGTTTCCATTCTGCTCTTCAGTTCTTCCCAAGTATCACCGCCTTTTCTAATCTGAAATACGCCTACCAATCTTGTAACTTTTCTCCTTTTTTCTAAAGTCTCCCAGCCGAGGATTCCTAGCATTTCCTTAACGCTGTCCAAATATGAAAAATTCTCCAGTGTAGAAGTACTTATTTTACTTCAGTGATCCATTTCCTAATTAATTCTTTTCAATGGTTCCTCATTTTGTAATATACATCACTTAGTTTCGACATGAATTAATAAAATATGCTTCTTTCCTACTGATACCCTCCGCTTAAAATGCAAGCGAATCAAAATGTAAGCAACCGAATCCCAAATGAAAGTATGTTAAATGTGTCAACACTGAAATCCTTTATATTTACTGAACCCTTGCATTCTTCGGAAGTTCGGACCATTCGAGCATGATTGTTTTTTCTCTCCGAGGAATAAAGTCTGGCAAAGTCGAACCAGAAGATAATATTTCAACTAATACAATTACGGAGCAGATGTTTTCGAAAAAAGAATGAGATTCCAAAAGCTGCAGTGGCAATTTGCTCTCCGCTTTAACTTCTGAAATAAGAAATATTACTTCCGCAAACTCATAAGACGTCCAGGCATAAATTCATTGTATTTCGCTTGCTTCCGCAGAGCGAATAATTTTAAATTCAGTAGGAGTAATAAATCGTTTTGGCCCGAAATAATGAAGCAGGAGACGCGGAATCCGAATGAAAAACGAGCCGCACACAAACACGCGGATAGCGTATTGTTTTAGACTCGGCTATCACGTAGCGTTCACCTTCTCCAGCGGCCGAGGAGGAACCTGCGAAGATTTCCGCCATTTGTCAAAGCTCACGGAATGAAGAAACAACAATGGCCACTGGAAACAAATCCGCGCTCACCTGTTCAGAGACATCTAGCGAAACGCCATTACAATGCTCGTCCGAGATAGAGGAAAAGGAAGATGAGTAATGGAAGCGGAGAAGAAAACAATCGAAAAGCAGAGGGCGCGCTAATTTATATTTCAGCGCACGATATTCGGCGGTGCTTACAAGGGCCTAAAGAAGATTACGGCGTGTCTTCTTTTCAATTATCGCTCCTAATATCGCATTTACTAAATTTTGTAGCATAAACTGAAATGAGGGACAAAATTTTGCAGCTTAAACTCTTCTTTTCCTTATCTCACACCGCAGTTTTGGTTGCTCAGAGAAGCCACATTCCGTAATATAAATTTCGCATGAATTTCTCCACCGTTCTAACCTAATTAAACTTAATTAAAACGAAATTCCGGCTTCTTCCGAAGGATATCACGGTTTACTAGACGTCTGTGGCTACAACGTTATTCTCTCACGGTAGAACCCTCCAATATACCTTTTCGGATTCCAAGGGGAAATTAAGGGTAAATAAACTGGAAAGCTACTTTCCATTATTCAGGCAATATTAAAGCATTTCGCGGCATTATTAAATTAACCAAATATTAATTACTAGAAATGAGACTGAAAAGGAATTTGAGCCTTGCTTTATACTTCTATATTTCTATTTTTCGTTTATTATCAATTTCCTCACGTGTCTGTAGCTGTATTGACCCATGAGATTCAAGTAAGGTGAAGAATATTACTATGGTACACTAAAAACTGTGAATGTAAATTATATGGTTAAGTAGGAGAGCAGATGACTTTTGGGTATTAATTATATTCTTTTATTACTCCCAACTAAATCATCGCACATCGTATTTGTATCATTATGGTAGAATTAGGTGTGTACGATAAAATTGTCTCGCATAACATGTCCACATATATTCCGCAACCTTCTACCAAACATAACATTTAGCTGATGTGTGCTATGAGTTACCGAGAGTTAAAATTTGCAAGGAAGGCAATCTGGAATATTGTTTCTAGATAAACATTTGATACATTTTCTACGTGGGGAGAAAGCAAACCGGATTGATGTATCCAGCCTTTGCTGGTCTTTCATCTCATTTCTCTTATTTCTGTATGAAATTCAGAGTAATTAAATAATTTCATTATTGCCCTTGCAGTAAGAGGATGCAGAGGAAATGAAAACTTTTAGTTACGAATTCAGTCTTTATGTTATTCTTTTGAAACATAGGAGTGAATTATTCCACAAAATCTGAAAATTTACCTGTACTGCTTGAACTATACCCAAAGTTTTTTCCGAGATTTTCCCTTATAAGGAATCGGAAAACTCACAATTGCTCATTATCTAATATTTGTGCCTACAAAACATTTGAATTTAAAATGACATCCCTTACTCTTATTTTATATAATGTCCTTCGTTATATTACGATAATGGGCCAAAAAACAGAAGAATGTGTTGCTACTTCTACAGTTTCTTCATTTTTCTATTGAAAAAAACTTTTCTGGAACGAAAAAATGGCGTGCGCTTATTCCAGTCTATAAATTGTATTCCTCATGCACTGCAATAACTCAATTAAAATACTTTTAACATGGCGATATTTCATATTCGGGTACTTTCTGCGGATGTGGTTTAATAAATTATACTTTTATTCGTTTAATTTACGTCAAGTGTCATTTATCATCAAGCGGAATCCGCAAGTAAATAAAAATATCATTTCATAAGCTAATTTCAGCACAGTCACCATGTACGTGCGCAATTGGATTATCGGATACCCGGCCGACATTTGAATTTTCAAATTTAATTCCACTGGGCGGATGTAAAAATAAAAATGTATACCCGCACTAACGGAAATAGCTGATCAGTGGGGAAACATTGTCCACCTCAAACATGGATTTCATTGTAGGATGACTGTAATTAGTTATTCGTTGGGCGAATACTTTAACTTACATAGATTAGCGCTCGCGACTTTAACACAATATCTCTTATTTTGCTATTTTAATTTTGTATACGAGCAAACGAAGGTAAGAAATCGGCTCAAAAGTAAAAGGGAGTCGATTCTTTTACATCGGTAGGATGACATTTTCTATCACGTAAAATATTCCTAAGTGATTGAGTTTATTGGAAAGGGAGTACTTAACAATCAGCACTATCTTTAGGTGGTTATGATATGCTTTCAAGCGTATCAGTAGCCTTGTTAAACTTCTCTTAAAATTTAGTTTTCCGTACAGAGGATAATTTTTCTTAAAAAAGTATCTAGTCGGCTAATTTTAAAAAGAAAATTAAACACAGGAACTCTAAATTAATGGCAGAAGTAGTCTATCTTCAGACGTACGCAGCAGCGATCTCCAATGGTCCCTCCAGTTTAAATATTACATTTCGGTCATACATACGAGGAAAAATTATTGGAAGAGGCCGTCACTTTGTGGATTGTGGATGTGAGGTTCTGCTGAATGAAACACGGTTTTAAAGCAACAGCAGGTTATGTTACTTTTATCAATTTATACGTTTCGTCGGCGAATAGTATCGGATAGTGGTAGCCTTTTTCAAGACAAAAAACTGGTGAAAGTTGTTTAAAAATGTACATCTTTTTTGTTCTACAACTTTGCTTTATTCAGCAAATTCTCGAAATAAGAAGAAAAGATTATTTATTCGACTAACCAATAAAAGAAGAATTACATAACTACCATACTGCTGAAATGTTTCACTCGATATCTTTTAATTTAATAATCAAACATTAAAAGCTAACATTTTTTGTTTCAAGGGATTGCATACGGCAGCGTTCAGCAAATTCTCGAAATAAGAAGAAAAGATTATTTATTCGACTAACCAATAAAAGAAGAATTACATAACTACCATACTGCTGAAATGTTTCACTCGATATCTTTTAATTTAATAATCAAACATTAAAAGCTAACATTTTTTGTTTCAAGGGATTGCATACGGCAGCGAACAGCACACGAAAATTCAGCGTCCAAATATAGAGAGCACATACATTCTCCAATTGGTAACAAATCGCAACCTCCGTTGCCACAAAAATGATTAAGTATATACCATTATTACCTAAAAATGTGAATGATATATTTCCTTCCTTACACAGAAGATAGTTTTCCCCAAAGTAACACTTGTTACATTTATAGAAAACATGTGCTTCTAGTAAAGATCAATATTAGACTTAAAAGGTGAAAAATGGTTAAGTCAAATAGGAATATGCTTTGCTTTTCTTCCCTTATGAATGAGAAAGAATCAAGAAAAAGTGTAATGGAGGAGGAAAAATTCGGCGTGAATGAAGAAAGAAAAGATTCGTCGGAGTGACATGAGACTTCCTAGCAATGCGATACGAGTGAGACAAAAGGTCTCTTCCCTGTTCTTCCCCACAGCCCTTTCTCACCCACGCAACCCCATTAGCTGGGAATCTACGAGCGGAGGCTCTATCAAAGGAGAAAGGAAAACTATTTTAACGCCTGAGAGGGTATGCTGTAGATGTTTGTTTTTGAAAAGGAATAGCTAACACGTGGGTGGATTCAAAAGGTGGTATATACAAAGGGGCAATTAATTCATCCAAGATAAACGAAATTCAGAAATCGAATCAAGATGTTACTGCAATGGTTGGATGATAGAAATCGATCCTTCACCAGAAAAACACCTCGCTTCTCTGTATTTAATGCAGAATATTTAATTCTATGGGGTAAAAAATTTTACTTAGGAACAAGATAAATACTGTCATTTCTTTAGCCCCTTCAGAGCCAAGTGATTGTTCTTTAAGGGAACAATGAGGCGACGGCCCAAAACAGACGGCAGGGATCTTTTCCTTCGATTTTTTTATAATATAGTATTTCTACTAATATATATTTCCTGATGTCGGTAAGTTGCTCATCAGATGCAAACATTACATTTCTAAATATACCAAGTTCAATAGAATCGAGTGCTCGGGTCGAGAATTCGTGATAGGACTCCACAAAACTTCCACAAAGGAAGTAAGAAAAGGCGAAATTCGGATACAATAAAAGTTTTTCCTCTCTCTCTTCCTTTGTATCACCTATCTATCTGGATTTCCTGCAGCTATATTTTAGTAGAAGATACACCAAGATCTAAATTTAGGATATAATTTATATTCATTTCTAATATTCATAAATTCTTTGCACTTTTACTATGAATATGATAACTTTGATTATAATGTAAAGAAGAAATTACTATTCCGATGAAAGAATTCAGTACATACATACGTCTATTGTATAAAATAAAATTAAGTTAGAAGAAATTGNCATTCTCACTAGCCATCGATTTCATTAAACCTTCTAGTGTTAATTAAATCAACAATTTTAATTGATATTAATGTGTTGACAAACTTCTAAAAACACCAGTATTTTGAATCGAACAAAATAATGCCCGCCTGCCCCCAAACTTTGGCACCCAGGGCCCGACTCGGCCGTATCTCGGTTCGGCTCTGACTCCGTTTGACCGATTTCATCACTTTTTACTCACGATTTAATTCACGGCATCACGAATGATCCACCTAACCTACCCTCTTGTCAATAAGGAAGAGAGTCAGAAAGAGAAAAAATTCTTCAATAATTATTAGCAATTATAACACAATTAAAATACTAAATAATACGAAAATTACTAAAAGGGCGACATTTTAAAATGAAGCTGGTACTGAAAACGAGACCAGTGGCTTGAAGAAATCTTGGAACATGTTCTTTTTACAGGAGGTTGAGAACAGAATTGCTGAAGGAAATGTCCCTTTGGCGAAACATAGGAAACTAATGATAACTAGGCCCGATAATACAGACCTTATAATAAGATTTCACTCATGCATTTAATGGAATATTACATCGAATGGGGGCTCCCGAATAGACAAATGCACAACGCGTTCGACTTCGGTGAAATCGGTTCCGGGTTCGATTCCCAGTGGGAGCCTATGTGCGAAATTACCTAAGCTATCGAAGCACTTTTAACAATACTACTACTTGGACTGGCGGTGAGGCTACGGTTTATTCCATACGGTATTAAAAGATATACATAATACTACTACTACATTGAATGGATCGTTGAGGATGACGGGAAAACAAGTATCTGTTAAGATTTAAGATGTGGTAATGGCAAAAGAATAAAAGGACAGGGGCAGATAAGGTTAAAATGAGGAGACATTGTGATCTGATGAGAAGAAGCAAGAAAATATTAAAAAGCGTAAAGAAGAGAGAGAGACAGTCTGGATGGACCGTATCTTCCTGCTTAGATGCCATAGTACTGGGGGAAAATCAGTGGGAAGAGAAAGACTTGGGGACTTGGAGAGATGAGTGAGAATAAGGGAGAGATACCTGCATTACAATGAAGATTTTAGCCCTGGAAAGGAATACCTTGACACTTCACTTACTTTAAGGGCTATCCACGAACAGAAATTCAAACATTGAGAATCATTTTTAACTTATAATATCAGCAAAAAGTTTACCAAAGGACCACCATCAATTAATTTAATAACCTTTTCGCAGTGGTAGTGTAATGTTTCCTAAGCAGTCTGGGTCCCAGACTCTGGGACACGTAAATTGCAAAAGAGTACAATTTGCTGCAATTTTTTAGGAAACTGAGAAAAGTTATGAATCTAAATGAGGACAATGGCATAAAAAAGTTAACGATCGTTCCCTGGTCACTGCGCTTGCGCCTGAATTAAAAAAAAAAACAGTTTAGCTCGCCAAGGGTCTTTCTTCTAGGCGGCGTAGCCTGCTTCTTTGACTCCCCCACTATCTACGCCTTTTCAGGCGCTTCCGCTAGCATTTATCACCCACGTGTTTCGGTATCGGAATGGGGTGGGTGGGTGGTGGCGGAAACGGCGAGGGCAAATGGAAGGGGGAAGCAGAAGGACTAACACAAAGGCCCTTTTCTCTTTTGTTTTCACATGAAAGGCTGGGAGAGACTATGAAATCGTTAAGGCAATTGCATCTCTCGCACTAACTGCAGAACTATTTATGGCTACGGTTGACGCTATTAATGCCATCTAAGTTTCGCTAACAGTCCCCAGTTGCACTACTTCGGTTAGTTGCAGTTCTGCTTAGCAATTAGATGACATATCTATTTCGTTAAGTGTAGTTTCATCCAAGCGTGAATTCTTCCTTCTTCACCAAGCCAGAGCAAAGAAACTGATTATTCTTCTCAAGTTATCGTGCATTCATAATTCAGTTTGCAATCATAGTCTCTTTCATGTCGTTTGAATTATTATTAAACTTTCGTACAAAGCATTAGGACCTTGGTATGTAGAAGAGAATGACTATCACATTTTCGCTTGCTAAATGCGTTGTCTACAAAGAAAGAGGAATGATAGAAGTATTGTAATATCCAATCTCTTTAAGTGCCATATTTTTTCGGTGGTATTTTTCTGTAAAGGAACATATGAAGCTACAGAGATAGTCTGGGTACGAGGGAAGTGAGGTAATACGAAATTTGAACATTTTCCGTGAAACTTTTTAAAGAGGATTCGAATATTATCGATGTATTCTGGTAGAGCTCTGGAAGTTTTGCAAATTACACTCTATCATAAAATATTCTGTAAAAATACTTATTTTATCCTCTGAACGAGAAATACCATTACTTTTGTCAAAACTTTGCTGGTAAGACTTTCATTCTTCGTTCTTAATAATGCCTCAAAAATTAAATACTTGGTTAAAATAAAAGGAGGAAAGTAAAATATTGTAGCATTAAAAACATGCATCGAGAGGCTGAAAAGAAGCACAGAACCAGGCGAGGAAGTTCTATAGAAAAAACGGTGGAGATGTCTCCCTTCGAAAAAGGCAGCATCCTTTGATGACCTTCATACTTCCTCGTATCTGACTCTAAACCACCGACGCCAGATTCTGCTCCAGACTTCCGTCTCCTCCCTCGAAACGTGATCCCCCTATGATAATTTTACTGACTTTTTCGTCCTGCTTTTTGCAAGGAATAACAATAGTCTGAAAATGACCAGACATGCTTCTGCGTGTCTGCTTTGTATTGAATTTCTATATGTCATAACTGGTGAAGGAGTGGGTGAAGAATCACATAATTAGCGGTTAAATTAAAGAATTCGATCGAATATACATACAAGACAATTCCCTCTGGGAGACTTTCTATACCGCCAAATCAACTGAGTAGAGTTTTAGCAGAAGATATTTATTTTAGCATCGCGTAAGGAATAAAGCAAATCAATCGTCCTGTAATACATTTTCACCGATATTCATCGTCTCCTACTGTAAGGGGAGGAACATTTTAACACTAAAAACAATGGTGTAAATTGTGCAAATAGATTTCCTCTACAAGACCCTCACGACTGATTTTAGTAATCATTGAAATTTTTTAATATTTAAGGCAGGAGCGTAGGATTTGTCCATGGGGGGGGTTGTATTATAGATTAAACACTTCGTTGCCTATAATCCAGGGGCTGGAATACTTCCACCTAAAATCTAATTAAAATATAAATTGATTAATGTTAACGTATATATTTTATTATTTACTTATATTTTGATGTATGCCCAGCGAATATCCAGCTATGTTTGCATTGCATAGTTGCAGGAGACCATCGTCTCGCAAGCTACAGTTTGTTATTGATTATGTTCTCATACGGGGGTTTGAACCCCCAGATTCACCCCCTTGTCTACGCTTCTGATTTAAGGGTCTTTTCTCGCAGTTAATATATTTTATAACGAAATTTAATCTGCATTTGTAGGAGGAATCGGCGCGGTGTCAGAAATGGCATTACATGGGTGTGCAAGTAATGAAGATACACTAATTAAATTAATGCATCAAAATGGCCCTTCTGCTTAAAGACCGTGCCTATGGGTGAGGAGGCGCGGCAACCGCCTAAGGCGACTCTCGAGGGAGCACCCAAATGAATTATATTTTAAATATTCATACTTTCATGTCACATTTTTCATTACGAAAAAATGACGAATTGTAGTGAGAGACCCTTAATACTCTATTCTTACGAATGAATTCGCCTATATTTAAGAATAATTTGACTTTTAAATGATATCAAATCTCATCAGTACAAAACTGATACATTAGAATATTTCTGTAAGCTAACTTTCATGTAAATAAAGGGGCTATTAAATCTCGTTATGAGACTATATATCCTCATTTCTTCAGTGTTATAACACCAACATATTTTGAAAACTCTTTGCGGACACCTCTTGAGTAGGTGTTTCCACAGTGTAACCAAACATAATCCAACTTTTACACGCGTATACCCCATGAAATTTAAAAAAAGGAGTTAATTTCTATAGTTAAGCAATCATGTTTGCATCACTATGGGTGTATTTATATGACTGTAGCCGAAAATGTCGGGCTTGAAGACTTTAAACGAGCTCTACATTTATCGTTGCGAGATTCAAAGAAACAACAACGCCGACAAAGAAGGCAGTGATCAAGAAACACAACCGACCCTCTTCTTCCATCGTTTTATAACTGAAGCCTTATCATTGAATCGGAGACAGCAAACTCATTGCATCGTAAAAACGTTGATGATTCTCCATCTTGCCGACAGAAGTATCATAAAAAACAGCGCGGAAAAAATATAACGAGACATTTCGCCTCTGTTTACACTTAAGGAAGAAATACATTTGGCAGTCATGGATAGTGCCTTATGATCAGAAACGGTCCTCGAACACAATTTTCATCCCTCCAAAATCTTCAACATTAGCACATTATCTGCTAAATGAGAAATAATCATACGGATATACTGTGCATACAGTTTGACCCATGTAAAATTATCTTTAATGGAATGACAGAACTGGGCTTAAATTAATTACGACTTTAGCTATCGCCTTGGGATCACTAAATACAAAAATGAAAATTTCCTCGAAGAATTAAGATCATAAAGTTCTCCGTTGCGAAGCGGGGAGTTTTTAGGGGGTCATATACGAAAAGTGTCGTTTCGTAAAGGTAAGAACATCTCGGAAGGTTTAAGGCGAAATGTAAGGGAAAGAGGATCTTTATAACTGCCGGGTGGGGCGAGAAGGGCATCGCGGAAGAGGCACTTGACATCCTGGAACGAATCTTTCTCTTCTCGCACTTTTATCCCGAATAACGGCGAATTTTTATGGAAGGGCGAAGGGAGACACTCGAGATGATCCTACGTTTTCCTTAATAAAAACGTAAAAACTAGCGTTTTAACCTTTCGCAAACACCTCTTCCTGCTCACAAAAGTTAATAGTGCACGATGCGATAAATTCTAGTGTTTTTCGCCCTATCTTCTGTCTTACATACAAGGAAGAGGATGCCTTTAGCTTCTTAATTTCTCAATACGCATCTGCTTACCTGCAAAGGAAAAAGAAAATTATGTTAATTTCGACAAAAAATTGCTACACTATATTATGATCAAATATTGCTAAAACATTAAAATACTGATAAATAAGATACTGCTGAACTAGAAATTGTATCGACCATTCACAAAAAATGTCCCGTTTTGCTAGTCTGAGAAAGTTCAGCAAAACACTCGTTAACTTTTATTTATAATAATTTAATTACCGTTACGTGAACCTGAACTCATTTATCGCATAACACCGATTGAAATCGTGTCTTATAAACATTAACTTAAATCAGCGTGATCGAAGTTTGAGACATCTCAGATTTTCTTCTATAATTCCTCAATCGATCAAATGACTGATAACGACGTTGAATATCATGTGACTTAGGTTGGTAAGATTTTTCGTTAGACCAAAGGAAAGTTCAAAACACAAAAAGTATGCAAACACGGGATCGATTTTATAAACCGATATTTTCTTTTGCCATGATGACACTAAATAGAAATTGATTTACTTAAGACTAAACCTTTTATTTTCAAGGTCAGTAACATACGTAGAAAAGGATATCGAAGAAGCAAACATATCGCTTTCAATTTATCGTTTAACGTCGTCGTAAAACTTTTCCACTGGTGTTCATCGAAATTAACGTTTGTCAGCTTGCGAAACAAATATCACTCAGAACATGCCGTACATATATCAATTGGAGCAAATACACCAGAAAAACTACAACGCACCTTGGTTCATCTTCTCCAGCTAAGCTGCAGACATACTTAATTCCTTTGCAGTAGAATCTATGAACAATTCGCTGCATATTTAAACAAAATCTCCACTCAAAAACCACAATATTAATGTTTTCAACGAATTTTCAGATATTAAAAATTCACAAAAAAATTACGATGGTAGAATACAAAACAAACAACAAATCAATATTAATTTTAATGAAATGAGAAATATAAACGCGGTATAACATTAATAACGCAAGAAAGACAATAACCTTCGTTCTTTCAAATAACCATATAGCTTCAGGTTTCATATGTTTTATTCCATGCTCCAACACATAAAAATCTCAAGGATCAAGGAAAGGTTTGAATACTTTGCAGGCTAAAGTATTAATAGGAGTTATGGAATTAATTATAATGATTAATATGAATAACAAGTGTGAAAAATAGCGACATGACTGGGACTCGAACCCAGGTCCTATCCAGGATACCCGCCCGGAAAGTGGGAGACCTGGATTCGAGTCCCACTCATGTCGCTATTTTCCACACTTGTTATTCATTTTACATAAAAATCTGTTCGGTAACGTAAATATTTAATTATTCAGGGAAACTCAGTCACTATTTTTCTGATAAGTATAGAGAAATACATAAGCGCATATAAGAATTAGTTTAATTAATTGAATATTTCTCGTCAGCTATCAGATTTTATGAATTTTCTTCGCTTCCAATTTAAGCTAACAATGATGGTTTTGATTTATAAATAAAATTCCTCCTAAATTAGGGAAACCTCAAATTAATAAAAACTGCCTGCTTCATCGTTAACTCCTAGTAGATGATGCAGCTACTTTACCAAGGAAGCCGCATAGGGATTGCTCTTATGCACTTACACGGAGCAAGAAATTTGAGTTACACTCAAGCATGCGGTAATACGACACCAAACGAGTAAAGTGCAGGAATTCTTTATCTTCTTTGTATATTGCGAAACGCCTTTCGGCGCTTGGTAGCAGATAGATAAACCTAAAGAAAACAGTAAACTCTTTCGTTTATTACTATCACGGATCGCTTGCGGGAAGAAAAATGGTTTAAACGATTTGTCATCGTGTCTATCTCCCTCCTTCCATTCGGATTAGTTAGAGTGGAAAAAAAAGTAAAATGGAACACGGCTGTTGATGAATTAGAGGTTTAAAGACACACCGCATGTCGGCAGATGGAACTCGTTTGGATGCAAACGGGAAGTTTCGGATTTTCAGGACTTCTACAACACACATTTCGGAAACAATGTCTCTATTTTCAAGGGTTCCACAATTCTCATTGTTTTACACCCAAACGCGAGTCCCATCTGACGACATACGACTTACAAAGTGTTTTTAAACCTCTAATTGGCTGGAGTGGCAATGAGGAATACCTGTATCTTTCGTAATCGTACCTACTCTGAATGTATTACACTACTCTGATAGCCTCAACTCTCCGCTCCTTACAGGAATCTCAGTTTGCGTCAGATAACGTTTTCACAACGTTTTATCTTTGCTGTCTTAAAAAAAAGAGCTGCCTTTCTTAGTAACTAAAAGAGTTCTTAGTTACAGGTTCATCTACTGGATGTATACGATTAATTTTATAAATAGACGTAATAAAAAAACGCCTCTCTAATATCAAATAACTTTCGTAAATATTTATGTTGACAAAGTAGATACATTTTAGATTATCGCCATTTTCCTGCATCGAAGATAATTAAATTCGGTCTTTTACGGTAACTAAAGTTAATGTGCTGCGAAATTATCTAGTTTACCTTCCGCGAGTTTCATAACCACACAACTCCGCGCGGAAACGACCACGAACTTGGAAGCCACGAGAAAGCAAACGGTAATTAACTCATTTTTCTTTTCTATGTGAGTTGCTTCAAACTTCTGTTTATGCTTTGGTATCTTCAAGGCTTCTCATAAATCCGCTCTTGACCTCCATACTGCCTTGACATAGAGGTATGAAGATATCATAATGAGAATAATGAAACGCAGTCGATGCGGTCAGGCCCGGGGCGTTTTGCTTCAATATCCGGGTCTTCGCGCTACCATTCGCCACAAATACCACAAGAAAGTGAGCATACAGAAAATTATGATTTTCTGCTAAAATTGATTGATAATTATTAACCACTTTTCGCAGAGACACAATCAATGAACGGGGGAGTTTTAGACTAATTACGATAAACGTAAATGAAAAATCTACTTTTCATTGAGTCTTTCTTAATAATTTGAATTGGGTTATTTCAGTGATGCAGAGAGGAAAAAACTAAAAATTATTTCTAAAATAAAGGAAATATTGTTTTATGAAAACAGTACTGTTACCCATTAAAAACATCGAATTTATGCAAGGGAAATGGTTTAAAAGAGAATAAAACAAACCAATCAAACAAAAAATCATACCAATAGGAATTGGCAACACAATTCTCTTTATTAAATTGAACGAACTCTTCTGATTCTTATTGTTATAAAAGCATCGTGTTTTTTATTCTTTGTATTAGTGCATATACCCGTAGCAATAAATAGAACGCGTATCACATTTGCACGAGCAAATAAAATTTATCTCAGACGAAAAAACTTACTGCACAACATTCTATTTTTTTCTATCAACAGAAATTACTTTTTAAATTAAATAAGGAATGCTGAAAAAGTAACTGAATTCGAATGTAAGGGGAAAAAATAATACTAATGAAACGCCTTTATTATGACGAGATTGAGAAATGACAGAGGGGATGATGTTAAACGACATAATTGGTGGGGTAAGTTGCCAAGAAAGAAAGCGAAAGAAATGGCGTTCATTGAGGAATGTTAAAGCACAGGAACCTACCGAGAGTTAGATCTAAAAATACAGATTTTCATTAGTTAAGAATTTCAATGATACTACTTTGCTACCAATGATTTCGAGCTTTCAGTTTATTGTCAGGCTTAGGAATATAAGTTATTTTTATTATAAGTTATACATATTATTTCATTGATAATGGAATTCCACCAAATCTAGCTAGAGAAGATTCAGTCTCTCCGTAAATTTACCAATCCTAAGTAACTTCATGAAAAAAATCTTAAAATTAATGATTCCGAAAAGCACAAATCTTGCGAAAGCTCACTTTCATGCATCTTTCATAGAATCCTTTCGGAAGTGATACATACGAGGACTATCAGAAATAAAGGATGCTTTTGAATGGATTTACTTTCTCATAGAATTGCTTATGCTACAGAAGCCTAGAAAACTGTTTAGGAGTTGAGCAGACAAATATTATGATCATTTAAATAAGATGTTGAATATGGACACGGTTGATACAGATCTTTTCCATAGGGGGAATAGAATGTTTTTATTGTACCTTTTTCAAGCTCATTACTGCTAGGCCCGCTATTTATTAAACGAGACGCACGACTCCTTGAGGATAATCGCTCTAAATGCACCGGGGAAACATTCATTTTCGATGCTCATTTTTTTCCGCAACGAACGCACCGCCAGGAGGCAGGAATGGAATAAGCTCCGCAATGGCGCGAGGGCACTCGAAACAGAAGGAAAAGAGCGGCCTTGTGCGCACGCGAGCACCAAGAATGACTCGTGAGCACCTCCTCCTGTACTCATCGTTCCATGCACGCAGAACAAGGTTAAGAGGCGGAAACCCTCCAGCGCCACCGCCCGCGACGACGGCAGACGGCGGAACCAGGGTGCATGAAGAACCTAAGTAGCCTCGAAGCGTTACAGCCTATTCCATTCCAAAACATACTTTTTTTTTCATCCGATCCCACTCATATCCCCCCTTCCTTCGACTTGACTCCACTTATGTATCTCTTTCATCCCTCCAACACATACAATCCTCCTCCCTCATTCCTTCCCTGAATCCATTTACTTTCTATTTATTCGTTTCATAAATTTGAGTCTTTCCTTTCCAATGTACGACAAGGTACTGTTCTATTCTTCGTACATCTATAGAGATTATTTTACATACTTGTTGGGATACTAAACTTGTGCAGCATCAGAAAAAAGGCTTGAATGGTATTTCACCACACAGCTGGAGACAAAAATGTGTGAAAAAAATAGATTAATGTTTATAAAAACTTTAACAGGGTATCTGAGTAAAAAACGCCCTCCAACCAAACAATGTTAGTATTACTAAGGAATCATATTGTTAATTTGCCATCTGGTTATTAGCCTACTTGTAGTCTAACATGTATTGATACTGTTGATAAATTCCCCATAGTAAAAGGATATGAAAAAAAATCGACAGGAAGGGACTCGAACCAAGAACTCTCAATTGCCAGTCGATTTTTCTCTTCATTAAACTATCCAGCCAGAACATTCAGTCATGGCTGTGAACAACATATCTGAGTCGAATTTAATGTTACGTATAAATAAACCATATTTCAGAAGGAATCAAATACCTCTATCAAATACCCCTATTCAAGTATCATTTTAGCCAGGGCTCCAGGATAACCAAGTAGGTAGCGCGTTAGCCTTCGCTAAAGCGGTCTTGGGTTCAATTCCCGGGAGGGACCCATACATGCTAAATGATTACAGCTGATGATAGCATACAACTAACATAGCAGTTTTCATTAACCGAAGTTTCACTCTTTTGGTAGTGTCACTATCGTTGATGCAAAATAAACGGATTATAGAACATTCCGATATTTTGTTGAAATGGATAATTTATCGACAAGGAGACGAAAATTACCTCTAAGAGGGGGCCACTCGGCTTCATCTGGCCCAGCATAAAAAAACACCAAGTCAAGAAGACGCAATAGAGAAACTTTTATTCCCAAAATTATTCTCAACAACACCACAGTCAGGTTGGCCGAGCGGTCTAAGGCGCCAGACTTAAGTTCTGGTTCCCACATGGGAGCGTGGGTTCGAACCCCACACCTGACAAAATATGGGAACATATGGTTTTTATGGGAACGACAAAATGAAAAAAAAATAATGGAAGCTATAATCTCTGACGTACCTACAAAACTATTCCTGATAAAATACTCCAAGATGATCTAATGTAATTTTTCCAACCAATAAGCTTATTAAGTCCAAATAAGCTTATGATGTACACATTATTTCTGAGTTTTGCATTCCTATAGGTTCCAAAGAACTGGATCATGTCGCACTGTCAATACATTTTTCTGCATAGAGAGATTTCTATCGGTTACAAAGGAAAAATTCGCTCGATGTATGTAGTTAGTTTATTTTCGACTTGAAGCAGTTGGTTGATATCCTTACGTACTAATTAATTCCAGTGAAAACTCCAGCAATCGTAACGAACGTAAGCCTGGCCGAGCGTTCATGTGGGAGCGTTAGTTTAAACCCCACATCTGACATATTTTTTCACGCAGAAATCTAAAAATTATAGATTAAAATTATTATCTAACAAAAAATGAAAGGAAATAATACGATGAAAAGAATAAGAAACACATTTACACGTTACCACAGGATACATTTAATGAAACGACCTAGGTTTCACCTGACGATGACGCGACGCGTCGAAACCTAGGTCGTTTCATTCAATTTATCCTGTGGTAACGTGTAAAAGTGTTTCTTATTCTTTTCATCATGAATAGCTACCACAAAGTTGAGGTCGAAGTAGTGGATTTTGAAATAATACGAGTTATCCGAAGAAACAACTCATTTAAAAAACGGGTAAAAATATACCGAAAAACCTTAAGAATATAAATTCTTCTAAAAGAAAGACACTTCGTAACTTCCACTTCCACAGCAGATGTTTATTTGCCGGTTTCCTAAACGAGTTGACAGCTTCAGGCGTAAGATGTCAACTCGTTGACGAAATTAGTCAACAAATATCTGCTTTGGTGGTAACGAAGTGTTCTTTCTTCTAAGAAGTGAGTGAAATTCGAAGAATTCACAATTAATTTGAATAATTTTATTATATATATTATTCATTGAGTAAGAAATTCTGTTTGCCTTCATCAATAAACTAAAGTATATACGAAGAACATGAACTGCCATGAAAATGAGAGGACCACACCAGCATCATTTCAGTCTTAAAAACCAACGCCTTTTCGAATGTTTATACGCAGCAAAGAATTCTTAATTTATCAGTAATACATGACAAAATTTTATTGAAAAAACTTTCGACGGAATACAGCATTTTACCAGGGGAACCGCGATCTTAATACGTACATTGTTTACGAATGATTTTCTGACTGAATTTTTTCCACATTTGGCGGCAATGTGGTAGACAGGTTGATGAACCCACAATACTGACAGTAAAGTTTAACAAATAGTAATTTACGAGCGAAAAAGACAATAACCGGTAGCGTTACTAGATCTATTGTATCCTTTCTATCGCAGGAGCACCGCACAAGGAATTGCCCCACTCACAAGGTTTCCATTCGCCAAAAAAAAAAAATGCAGCAAAAACGGAGCGAAACAAAGGCATGCTTTGCATGAGAAAAAGAAACCCGTGGAAGGAATTCGAGCAAAAATATAAACCCCTTGTGCTTTTTCATCCTTTCTTTAAGGTAAACACGGACAAAAGTCGAAAAAAGCGAAAAATTTTCCTTCGGCGCAAAACCAAACAAACGGCAAGCGAGAGAATGAGAACAACAAAAGAAATGCGCGGCTGACATCTGAAAAAGCCGTGTCCAAGGAAAGGAAGCATAACTTTGGGGAGCGAGATATTTAGAGAAATGTACGAATGAGGGGAAAGGGGATACAGCGGGAGAGAGAAAAGACGAAAGGTATGCAAGGCGTAAAAGAAGGGGGCTGAAACAAGTGAAGGAGCTAAAATATCGAAACGGAAGGGAAATGCCTCTACCAGTAGCGGACACAATGGGGTTGAAGAGGCAATCCTCCCGCACTCTTGAATCGCAAGAGCTATTCCGATTACAGAAAGAGCAAAAGAAGATTCAAAATATTTGATTCGATTAAATATTAAAAAGAAAGATTTCTCATTCGTATATATTCTTCAGACACCACAAGATACGCCTAAGAAGCCTTTCCTAACTACAATTTAGTTCAGAGGCGTAGAATCAGCGGCCTTTGTGGGCTTTAGACGCTCTTGGTTCCTTTCTGAAACAAAAGCATGTTTTCAAGCACCCATTTTTATCCAATCTCGTTCATTACGTTAAAAGAAAAGAAAATTAGTTATTGATTAGTCTGCAAGTCTCGAGGTTTATTCTAATGGTTATTTAGATATTTGATCCTTATTTTCCTTCGTAAAAATTTGATGTTAAACTAGTTAACCTATTGAAATGTAGACGATACGCCACTCAAGTGAGACGTGATGTTCTACCTGCAGTCAGCCGTTTTTTATACGTTTAATTGCGCTAGCAAACTTCTCATGAAATAGAGTTCCCACCCCGAAATCGTATCTTTGCCTTCCACTGATTCACGTTAAATGTAATAATAGTAAACATATATAAATTTACTTACATATAAGCTTACAAATGGATAACTAAAAATATTTTATTAATACTGTAATAATTTAAACTTTTTCTCTGATTGAACCTGCCTATGACTACATAATAGAAGAATTTACATAGCAGGTTACTTGGAAAAAGTTTACTACCAGATATAAACATTACTGTCGTAATAAAAATCTTACATAAACAAGTGGTAGCGCCCGTAACAATCTAAAGTGCACCTGCCCTGGGCGAGGATCCACCAATGGAAGAGAAAGGGGACGGTTTGACGAAAGAACAAAAATACGACGGATGAGATAAATTTGAAAGCGAATTCCGCTATATACTGCAGCGAAAACTTCCGTTAAAAAGGAGTAAAGAGTACTTGGAGAGTGAAGGTGGCCTTTAAAGAGAAAAGGGAATCTCTTCAGAGGAAACGCGCCACAGAGATGTAAAAGAAACAACCCATCCCCACCAGCCTCGCCACCTTCCTTCCCAACCCCTCGCTCCCTCCCTTACCCTCTCAACCACCTCCCTTAACGCATCACCCCTCCGAACCCTGACTTCCTTTCCGAACAATCGTTGTGCACACTCCCCTGGCGTCCGTGATGGGGGCCTCGAGACATGTGCGTGCAACAAAAGAAACAAGTATAGCGACGAGAGAATGAGGCGACGTGATCGGAACCAGGGTAGCTCAAGAGGAAGGGTAATTTACTTTCTTCCTCCATTCCGAAGAAATCCCCAAGTCTCTTCCCCGACGAATTTGCGAGGAATCCTTTTGAAAGGAGGGCGTCCACGCTCGTTTAAACGGGAGCGCTTAAATGTGAGGGAATGTTGAGTTTGACAGTTTAAAGGACCGTTTTAGTGTCTAAGGAAAGAGGAAATGCCGGGTTCAATCGTCTTTCACCTTCAATTTTACGGAAGAAATGAGCGAGCTGAGCTATTTGTTTTCGGTTAAGTCTGCAATATAAGACGCGTAGTCTGCGAAGTAATCGGTGAAGTATCGACAGAATTGTAATAGAAATTGTTGATTCCTTTACTGTTCGCGAACATACGCTTAATTTTATTTAACCTGAGGAAAAAAACACTGACATTGAAATGGGAAGTCAGTACTTCGTTGAACGCCTCGTAAAAACAAAACTTAGTAAGTTCAATATTTTCCACCTGATAATGGCCGTCAATAGCTGAAACCGGTCGTAATATATATCTTGTGGAACTTACTAATTTTTGTTTCTACCAGTTGAAACATGCATTGCTTATTTGATACTCCGGGCAATTAATACTTCGGAATAAGAGTATTATGAGAGAACTGATCGGCAATCTTAGCAGATATAAACTTTTATCGATACTAGCTATACCAACACATGTTTTTCTATATTCGCAGACGTGACTTCGTGGAAAGCCATTGCAGAATGAGAAACTCGGTAATTTTCCACACAAGATTTTATTTTGCGACCGGTTTCGTAACCGGCAGCAGCCGCCCGGCAAATCGAATACTTGGGTTCGAATTCCACTCCTTGAAGACATTTCTATGTCCATTTATTCTTGGAAATTGCGAGTAATAAGATATGGAAAAATGTCTCCTTCTGAAATACGCTGATAGTGCTACGGGTCAATGTTGGACTTGAAATGAGAATCAATATGAATCTAAATCATCATCAATCACAATATAATGCCATGTTAGTATTCAAAAGAGGCTTATATATGAATGTAAGTGAAAAAGCATGAGTGCAAACAAATGATACAACGACATAAATAATTTGCGTTGAAAGTTATATCTGTTCTCCCTATAAAACTGGTTGAGAGTCATTTTATGGTACCAATTTAAGGGTGAATGTTAGTCTTTTTCCAATGATCAGCATTTTACACTATTTTCTTCAGTGAAATTACAGGAACATATGTGCATGGGTTGGAAATAGCATTTCGTGCGTGTTTGGGATTAATTTACACCGAATTAGACCACAAGCATGAAAAGTTTTTAAACAAAAGTTTTCAAACAATATATTGACTTATAGGATACCTTTATGGGTATTCTCTCTTCTGTTTTCTCTGCCAATTAGAATTGCACACTATAGACCACAATTATGAAAAGTTTTCGAACAATATAATGACTTAAAACACAATCCCAAGTTTTAGAGCACAAAACATTGAAGTGAATTCATTGCTCCTTGGTCATCTCCAATATTTGCTACAACGATTGTCAAAATTTTCCTACATCACATCAACAAGTTATTCCCTCTTATGAATACATGTGTGATCCCTAAATTGCTTAAAATCATAGAAAATGTGCCAGATATAAAAGGCTGCAAAGAAATCACACTAAACCCCTACCTTACAGCCCTCTCACAAGTAAGAGAAGTTATTATAGCGGCGCTGTTTTGAGAACAAGAAATGAAAAAGAGGAAGCTCAAAGGGCTTTTGTAGTGTGAACATGCATTGGAAATTCGTAGAGAAAGAAAAGCAGCGAATTATGAGAGGAGAAAGGAAAATTTCTGGAAAGCAAAGCTCTTCCCGTCTTTATGTCCTCATTTTCCTCCTTCCGTACCTGCTTCGAATCTCCGAAAACGCCTATCTTCAGTCGAAATAAAAAAAATTACGATCAGAACGGCGCGAGGTTGACGACGCGTCAAAGGAGTTCCGGTTGGACGGAGTTGACTGTCTTTTGTCCGCGAAGAAAGCGACGTCATTTGCAGCGCTGCCTTTCACGCTTAAGGTCGGAAGCTTCTGCAAATTTACAAAGCGTTTCGAAGTGAGCGATACGTCTTCTTTCTCTTGCGTCGATCTTCTGCTCGCTAATTAGGCATTTCTAGTTAAGATTTTCTTCCTTAAATCCTTTCCTTTGATTTTTCTGAGGCATTAATTAAGGAGGAAATTCGGTTTTATTCACGAGTTCAGAAAATGGGGATCATATTTCACACTCCCAATTTTTATTCCTGAACCAGTTACAAACAAGGAAATGTCAAAGTTGCGGTATTATAGAATGAGGAAGCGGTGGATGAATAAGAAGCAGAATCACATAAGATGGGAAAGGCAAGGCAGAAATAAGGAGTGAAATAAGCCAATAAGATTATTTTTTAACAATTGGAAACTCACTCTTTACAACAAGCAACATCATGCTTGTAACATACGATATTAGTGTTGCCTTACATGTGTGTGAAACATGGATACTGCGTAAGGAGGAGGAAAAAAGGTCGAGCTTCTTTAAACAGTGGTGCTATAGCAGGTTCCTCAATTGTAGAAGGGAAGATAAAGCAGCAAATGAAGTGCATTAGATAGTAGGGAAAACTACTAGCCTTAAATACAACAGTTAGCTATAACAACTACACAAAATTGAAAACAAGAGCAGGATATAGAGCTGATTCTGATGTAGAGCTGGTGGACGGCTGCTAACAAAAATGAATAGATACTAGTGAAAACTGGCTAGTAATAATACTAGTGAAAATGAATGGATACTAGTGCAATATCTAACGTCTTCTAGCAGAAACCCTCATTATTTACAAATAGCAGAGCGATTTAGAAAAATTAAACCGAGATCTCTCAGTTTTCACCAATTTATGGCTGCCCTGAATTTAATGTAAGGATAATATGAATTAAAAGGGCCCCAATCCAAACCTTCCCTTTCATGAATTTTTATCGGTAATCTCCATCCTGAACATAAATAAAAGCTTTCATTAAGGAAAAAGATGTGACATATGAGGCGCTAAATGCGGTCTCAAAAAAGCTGCTAATAAATCAACGTGAATTCGGAATGTCTTTGCTCGACTTAATTCGACTCTTGGGATTTACAAAATATGCTTAAAAGGTTCATTTTCGATATTGCCAGTTTCGTGAGCATGAATCAGCGCGTAATTGACAACGGAAATTCACGAATATGAATTTATGATCTCGGCCAACAAACCCAATTAAGAGATTTATTTGCAGCCATAAATCAAAGCGGAATTTTGAGAATGCTTAGGTTGAGTGGAAAAATAATTCGCTTTGCTCGCGGTCAAAAGAAATTCCAGTGTGGTATCCTTAGGGAACTACTCTCAGAATGAACTATATCGCTTACTCATCACTTATTTTTTCCCAAGCAGATGGCATGAAATCAAAGAATCTGAATGTACCATGTTGTGAAATCGTTATAATTCAAGGAAGATCTTGTTCTTAAATATGAATTTCGTGTTACTCAGGAAAGACTATACTAACTGGTCGGTTAATTTCAAGTAGATTTTTAATAATTTTGGCTCAGTTACTTTATAAGTAAGGAAGGAAAATCAAGGGAAGGAAAGGAAAGGAATCAGAGCAAGGAAATTAAACGCCCAAAAAGAAAATGTACATTTTCTTACATTCTTCGAAATTTTATGAGAAGAAAATATAATTTTAGAGGCTCAACGTTCATATCTCATGGTGGTTTCAAGTAAGCATCACGTCTGCCATTAATGGAGTAACGGAGTATCTGAAATTCTTCAAACATATATTAGTAATGTATTAGTTAATTTCAAACACTAAAATATGCATAGAGATTATAATTTTGCTTCGAGCAATTGATTTTGTCAGATATTAAAGCCAAATCCTACCTGTTTCATTTTCTACGAGCCGTATTACATCGCTGATGACACTCAAGTATCATGTAAGTTACTCAAAAACAATAAGAAACGATTACTCTAAACAAACTTCGGAGCGTTCACCCTGGAGCCCTCTATGAAATTATTAATATGTCATGATATCGCATCCTCAAAGAACCATTACTGTTTCGGAACTTCGAAAACTATGAGGTTTTTCAAATTGTCATGTATGTGAACGACCAATGGTGCTATGAAGACAAGATAAACCTACATAGCACACACTGCTTACACTGAGAGCTCAAGTACTACAGCAACATACTTGGGCTTCTCTTCGAATACGCCCTACTTGATATTGAGAGGTTGTTTTCGATATTGGATGGGCCCTTCACTGGGCACTTCAGCACTATAAAAGCTTATAGCCCATTACCAAAATAAAATAGAGAAGCTACTCCCTCCCACCTTAAACGAAAAGTTAATGTTATACGCAGTTGGATAGACAAGATAGGGTTGAACACTCCACTACCATTTCTTTCGAAACATCGTGACCAAATATCCTTGAATGATTTCCTAATTCTTTCTTGAAAATTGGATATAGGTGATTTACATAGAGACTTGCTATTTTTTACCAATGTTTCATTTTTACGGCTATTTTTGGCTTAAAAGCTCTTCTTGCGGTACATTTACCACAGCATGCATAGGAAAGGAAAAAAGATCGTCATAACTAATTTAAAGTCCAATAGACAAAGTTTCTGTGTCGTTTACATGGTCCGGTCAGTTCATATTGACTGCAGCATTATCAGTGACATTTGATTTCCTTTGATACGAATACGAACAACACCGTATTCAACTCTCTCGCTAGTAGAATTATGATAATTGCAAGCTCAACTTATCAGTAAGATGTCACAATACGAAAAAAAAATTTTTTCTGGTGTTACGACCGAAAAATTTTTAGCCGCAACATACGTCTACTACACATAACTAGAGGCTATTAAAGTTGACATCACGGCAGAGGAGAAAGAAATATTACGTCAATTTAAGGCGCGGAGAGGGAAACAAATCAAAGATGAATAGATTTAAGTTACTCCACCAAACATATCACGCGACGTTTGGTGGAAAATCTGCATCATTTATAAGAATTACGAAACAAAATTTGACTTTCCACAAATATAAAAACAGATCTGGCCAGATGATGACGTCATTACCTCGCATATGTATCTTAACTAATTTGTGGACTTAGTCAAATTTTGTTTCGTAATTCTTATTAAATGAAGCTACTCATCTTTGAATGGAACTTACCTTATCGTATCGATTTTTTTACTACCTTCCTCAAGTTCCGAGAGAATTTAGTCTCTCTCAACTCTGTATTGCAACATATACTGGTTTCTTATTATATCGATATCGACCCCAAGGTTCTAAATATTATTGCTAGAGGGTCGATTCGATTTCGGGAGTCAATTGGAGTTTGATGAAAATATGTAAATAAAAATGTATCACTACAGTATTTAAGAAACATTAAAGCAATAAGTTACAAGTGGCGACAAACACTTGAGTGACAGATTCCTAATGTAACTCTGAAAGATAATAAGCCTCTCCGAGTTTATAGATGAATCACTTTGATATATTCCTCTTTGACAGGTATCACTACCCGCGCCTTAAAAGACTTTTACTGCTCCACCTCAGCAGCTAAGATGACTTTAACAGTCGGGAAATTCAAAGGTTGATCCTTTGGTCAATAATCGAAGTTAATACTTCAACCAAATATCCCAGCTGTTACTTCTGAATCCACGATACCATTTCAGCAATCGAGACCCATGTAGACACTTTTGCATTTCTCTTTTAGAATGAAGCATCATTTCCTATAAATTCTCCAATTAACCAGCGGAATAAAAAACACCTTACTAATGTACAAGAACGATGCTGAAGGAGGATGGATTTTTACATGGGTGGTTCAATACGACCAATAAATATCGAGGCTATCACCGGTGGTATTTATTGAGATAAAGGGGCCTGGTGCAAAATTAAGAAAAAATCCCGTAAATTAGAGTTTAACTGTACAAGGACTGCTTTCAAATCGACCCTATTATCTCGAACGGACCTCGTGCATTACTACAGGTCTTGCTTCAGATACCGTTGTTGGAAAAACGTATCGGCCTTTCCATAGCAACGCTATCCGTCGATTGAAAATCACAATGCCTCCAGAAACCGCTCAATCAACCGACTCCCTCTCATTTCTTTTCCCAGAGAAGCCTGTAACTTCCCCGAAATAAAACAATCAAACCGGAAAAACTACTCTGCCCTGGAAACAATGATTCTTCATTTAATTTGTGCCTCGCGTTTTTATTCGTTATCTCGCCTCCCGCACCTTCGCTCTCGATAGCAGCGCCACGGTAACGGACGGCCATCGAGGTAATTGATTTGAGCGGGGAGTAATCGCAGCAAGCGAGTGGAGAGACGAAAAGAATTGCCTTCCGCAATTCCATTCGACCATCTCCACTGAATGGGGGAGTGAAAAAGTGGTCGAGCGGTAGGAGACACCAAGATTTTACGAGAAAAATAGGGCATAAAGGACACCATGAATTCAGCTCATGATTAGGACAACATATAAAGATATTAGAAACTTCGGAGATTCCAAGGATATCTGATTTTTCTAATTTAAGTAATTATCAAAGACAAAATTGGTTTTGAAGTCTCCTTGGCAAAGTTAGATATAGTACTAGACAGTGTTCAATGGAGTGATTCGAAGTGGATATTAACAGATAACAAAGTAGAACAGATTTTGTATTTCCAGAATCCTGAGAAATATATTTTCGAGAAATGATTTACATCTATGGATTTTTTTATAAAAGTTGATATAATAAAAAATCCTGGGTATAATGTTTATTTATTCATCTGTTTAATAATTCGTTGCACTAAGATCGCCAAGCCAGTTTTCAACGGTCATAAGAACATTTATAATAAAATTTGTCCGGCATTCGTACAAAGACGGTAAGGAAACCCCTCGAAAACCTCCCGAGGACAATACATATCTTGTCGAGTCTAGTTATATAAACACCTTCACAAAACACACATACGATTAAATAGAAATTGTACATACATAATTTCGTTCATTATGTATAAAAGATCCGAGAATATATACTTTATGACAATAAAAATTATAGAAAACTCAGCATCATATATATAAACAATTTTATTTTTATAAACTTTTAAACTACATCTGAAATTCTCAACTTTTTTGGCATTGGTTTTGAGTTTAATACGGAAAACAAAAGTATATATTACGTTAAGTAATAGAAGTCATGGGGGTGCGGATGTAACTTATCGAGGGTCTTTGGGGACCTAATCTACGACGAGTAACTTAATAACTTTAATTACGGGGTAATTGCAAGTCAAACTCGGATGAATAAAATTGAAATACAATTACTTTAAAATGAGTTTATTTTAAAATACATTTTGAACTCTCAAAATGCATTTTCGTGCAAAATTACGTACATCACTTTACGAATGCATACCATCCTACACTTATAATTGTCAATATTATTTTCTTGTATCAATATTCGTTCATTTATTACTTGGGTAATAGATATTGATACTACGAATCGATTTTAAAAGTCTGGATCCACTTGGACAGAAATTTCAAAGCTGACGAAATATTCGACAAATGTCACAGTCGAGAACTTTGACGACCAATAAACAACGAGTTTCAGCATCACAGCGCCATTGTTAACACTAACGAAATCAATACGCAAAACTAGTAAACACCATAACATATATATAGATATATTTCGGCCTATATACGTATATACATATTTCGGCAACTAAGACTTAGATTCCTCAGCAGATGATGAATGGGAGAAAAAGTGTTGGGGGTTTATTTTTTCTATATTCGTTGATTGGAAAAGTGAAGGGTGTTTTAACGTCTGTTAGTGAAAACACAGGAATGAATGTAATTGCCCCGCGGTCGTTGTTCATGGCTTTTGCCATTCATGAAGATATTCTGGCAATCATCTAGTGCAGAATTGTATTGCGTTTTGCTTTCAATAATTACAAGGCAATTGCTTCTATTAGGGGAAGGTTGCCGAAATTGGACCGTTCCCTAAATTGGACCGCATTTGTATTTCCCGTCCTACAAGTACATCAAGCATTTGAGTTGGTAGTACTAGGTGGTGACACCATCTAGGGCACGTGACTAGACTGCCAGAGATTTGGAGTCATTTTTCCGGTGTGGATGGTCGTTAACGTAATTTGATTATTTGTGCTATAATTATTTACCCTCAGTACGTAAGCTGCTGTCTCAAGTAAAAGTAAGTAATCACTCTTTCTGTGGAACACTTTTAACCCGAATTATGTTAGCTACTAACGACATACTGCATATGTGTATGAAACCTCGTGTGATCGTATGGCGCCATTATTATTTTGACGGGAACCTTTTGCCTAAGTTGGACCACCGCGTGTTGGGCCGGTCCATTTTAGGAGACTATTGAATGGTGTAATTAGGAAATTAATTATTTTTTAATAACTATAATTTTACTTCCACAATAAATATCTAATACATTTGGGTGAATATTTGCATAGGTTTTCATGATGGAAAAATGGGTACGTACGGGAAATGGGACGAAAAACATTTGCAGATGGCTGTGACAGCATACAAGAACAGTGACTATGGACTCAACGAATGTGCCCGTGTGTATGGAGTGCCTAAAGCTACAGTAAAGAGACACGCTTATAGTAAGAATACTTTTTCGAATGCAGTTAAATCTTTCCGTAGGCAAGCAACCTTAACTGGGGAGATGGAAAAGGTTCTCGCCGAACACATTCTCCTGTTTGAGGAGAGGTTTATTGGATATTCAATCAAAAACATCCGTAAGCTAGCCTTCGACATTGCAGAAAAACACGCATTGCCCCACAACTTTAACAGGGAGAAAAAAATCACCTCACTGCAAATGCTTCCCTAATAATTAGGAGCAGGATGGTTTAGGGGCAACCCGGTCCAACCTAGGAAAATGTGAGTCCAAATTAGGCAACCGGTTTCCCAATTTGGACCATTAGCATTAGTTAGGTTTTTTCCACTTAATTTATCTCAAGAGTAATATATTGCAAATATAAAACTAACAGATGAAAGGGGAAACTATGAAGTATATTATACAGCATTAAAATTTGCGGTTGAATAATTAGTGATGGAAATATACAAGAAAATAAAAAAATGGTCCAAATTAGGCAACCTTCCCCTATCTGTGTACTCCTTTATGTTCAAAGTATGGTGTGTGTTTTTTGAATCTGGTTTCTATCCGCAATAGCTGCTACTGGGTTATTCTTTCCTTTTTAAATTTTGAAAAATTTCGAAAGATATTTTGTAAATATTAAACTTAGATAATGACCTAGGGGTTTCGGGTTGTGGAGTAGATTAACTTAACATTAAAGATTGAATTTCTTGACAAAATAACTCAGATTTGTTCTGAGGCTAAAAATCATAGGATTTACTGAAAAAAGGAAATTTAGGAACGATGTTGAGAGAAAAGAGTTGACAGCAAACGAAGGAGATCTCAAGAGTTGTAGGAGGTCGCAGAATTCAACGATATAAGAAAACGGCATTATATTGGAACGGCTTGAAGGAAACGGATGCAAAGAGAAACAAAAAAATTACTGGTCATAATCCATACAAAAGTTTCCATCAACACATATGCTGTACAAAAGTAAATATAGAATTTTTATCCCTACAATCTGATCCTATATAATTATGGTCTAATGCATCTTCAGACTTCGGGTACTTATCCACACGGAGGACTATTTTTCTTGTAATCAATTTCCCCACTTCCATATACGAGGGGCAGTATCAAGGGACAGCGTCCTTCCTAGAATTGGAGCTGGACTTTTTATACCAATATCCCTTAGTACTGAAATAAAATAACAAACTTCATGTTTGAGTTCTTTTAAAACTCTGTATGTCAACCGAAAATACCACTTCGCTGAAGAAAATAGTTGTTCCAAAACCTTTTTCTGGAAATTAAATCTATCGTTTCATTTCCATTTAATAAGTTCCCCTCAATCAATACAATGTATGATATGTAATGATGTTCAGCATTGGAGTACAAAGAATCAAACGAAATATTTACCAGCAAACGGAATAAAGATTTCGCATCTCCTCATTATTTAAATATCACATCTCTTCTCACAAGCAACACATATCAACTTAATATACTTTTTCTTGTGATATTGGAACAAGTAAGCAATTGATAAAACGAGATATAAATCAGCGAATACAATTAAAATTTACATTAGTGTGATAAATTAGCGCAGCGAGGGGGGTTTAACCTTCCCCTAAAAGATGGTTAAACTATTAAAGAAAAATATCTAAATCAAGATAAAATACTCTGATCCATAACCATGTAAATCTTCTCGTTTTCTATCCAGTTAATACTTTTCAATGAAACTTTTTTTACATCTCTTGTAAAACGTATGATTATACCGGCCTCTGTAATGATGGCATATTTTCGTTCTCTCAACTCTCTCTACCCTCCTGCATAGATTTATCCTGGCTGCGCTATTGGTGTGATGTAATCATGGGAATGGGAACAAATGATGTGATATATTGTATAGTCGTAGTTGTCGATTATAATAGCCGGGAAGAATATCACCATGAGCAACCGTTTACGGAAATAAAAGCAGAGTGAAGCCTTGAGTTTTACGGGCAATATCAACTCGAGATAACTTAAGTATCAAAGGTAACCAAGATGGATGTATGCAAATACACATCTAATGTGGATCATTGCAACCTATGCACCAAAAACCTGGAAGCTGATAGTAACCTATCTAGGAAAAATTGATTTCTTTGGTGACATTTAATTTAAACTGTAGGTTTTATGTTACTTTAATAGTCATTTAATTACCTGATTGAAGAAGAGATGATTGCATCGTTATCTAAGTTCATCATTACGGAATTAAACGCGTCCGTCACTGCGCCCGAATCGGACAGAGAAGAAAAAGTGGGAGAAAGTGGGACGAGCGTGGGGAGTGAATAAACGGCGGTGGAGAAGGATGGGAAAGAAGAAAGAAAAACAGCATTCGAGCGGCACTTTGCCCACAAATCACGATTAAGCGCATTTCCCCATTCATTCCAATCTCCCCTTTTTTATTTCACCCTTATACCTCAACTGTAACCGCTGCACCCCAAATATCTGCCTCTTCCGTTAACTTGCGTACCGCCCTTTTGTCCTGCACTCCACCCCTTCCGTGTTTCCACAAACGCCCTCCCCTAATCAGTATCGTCCCTCATCTCTCTCTTCATATTCTTCCGATTTTCACGTGTTTTCCTCTTCACCTCTCTCTCAAACTCCGCATTATCTCTTTCTGTTTCTGCCGTTGCATCCACCACATTCATGGTTAAGCTGTTGAAGGAGATATATCCATCCTTCACGCTGGCGTCGCGCATTCTGCAGAATTCGCCTCTCATTGCTTCTAAATTTTTTAAAACCCCGCGCGATTAATCTCTGTCGCTCTCAGTCACTCCTTTTCAATACCGTCCCCGTTACGTTTCGATCTTTAATCCTCGTCTATCTTAATCCTACTTTAACAGGAAGACGATCGGAAGACATTCGCGGAAATGTAATAGGATAGCGCTCGGAAAAAATCTGGTTTCGTAACACTCCGAGGACTCCTTTGGAACGTTGTATTCAGCTCTCTTTATGTTTACAAAGCAACTTTTACGATTCAGTGAAGGGATTCTGAAATTAGGTCTTAAAATTACAAAAAAAACGCGATGGTTTGAATGATTCAGTGCCTCCGAAAAGTTTGGGAAACCCGAATTGAATACAAAATATGAGGGAAGCGATGCCCGGGTTCCTCGTTGCCAACGATCCCGTAACTTTCTTTCCGGAAGCTGAAGGGCCCAAAACTTTCCCTCGGATATCTATCACTTCTTTGGGAATAAGTTCACACAATTTCTACAAAAGTGGTGCATATATACCTCATAATTTATTCTAAAATATGGAGAATATCTGGTCTGTTTTGGACGAATCTCAACGAAGTTGTGATGCCAGGTTTCGCTATTCTTTTAGTACAATCAAAAGTATCAACAAATTCACCATTCCTGTTTGCTGCTTGCATTTCCATCTTATATATCACTCTATTCTGTCTATTGAGAGAACATCTCCGTCAGATTCTATCAATGATCGATGAATAAGAACATTGCAAAATCTCTGATACAAATTTAGACACTTGAAACTAAAGCTTATATCTAAACGTAAACTTCCGCATCTTTTATCGGATTCCTACCAATTATGAATATATATCACTATAAATGCTAACGGCGATGAAGGAAAAATGCTAAATATTATATCTTTTAAGCCGCAATATTCAAATTGCTATGTTTACTATAATTTTTATTACAAAAAATTAATATATCAGAGTTGAAAATACACCTCTTTTCCTCAAATGGATATGAGCAAATATTCGCTTAAGAGTTTCCGTTAATTCAATGAAAGCTAGCAGTTTTCGGATTTACATGGAGTGTCAATAAAATTTCAGAAATATTTAAAGATTTAAGTAATAATTAATTAATTACTACACGTAGGATATACCTCTAAAGAAAGGCAAGCGGGTCATATTCCATTTGACTATTTTTTTGTCTCTATGCTTCGGCTATCATTGCTTGGCGATATCACCATTAATTTCCCTATAAACAGTAAAATCCCATCAATTACGATTTTCAATGTAATTTTGGACCTTTCCATTATAATTATCAACAGATATAACTCTTTGCATTTACTTTCTTTGCCTCCGCTTTATTCCTCATTGAAAATATAAATAACGTAATCCCATTTCAAACGATGAATCTAAGATGCTTGTATATGAGCACGTAAAACTTGTTTTAACGACGGAGTGAAGAATGTGAGGCCATCTAAAATAACTACCTACACCTCCGGAAATATGCTACTTTCTTGCCTACCACGTGACATCAAATTTTAATATATTTGTAAACTGCATCACATTTCCGGTTATCTTTCCAAATATTTGGTGCCATTTACTAGAGTACAGAAATACTTGACCTGCCCAAAAGTAAGAAGTTGTAATCATAATGGAGGGTGATTTTTATCTTATTTTCTACCTCTTTTCTATCTCGACAAAAATGCGAAAAATGTGATATATAAAATGAAATTTAAATTGTATACGTAAAATATATATAATTTCATTAACGGAACTATTATTCTAGTTATAATTAAAATATAATTTTATATATTGCAATAACTGAAATTAAAATAGTATTCTATAATTGGATAACTGAAATATTTTCGGTAATTGGAATGACTGGATTGAGAGTGTGACTCCGGTAACCACTTCATGTTAATTATGAAACGAATTCATTAAAAATCTCATTAGCTGAATTCTACAAAATAAATATGTTTTTAAAATATAGACTGCTAATGATGAAAAACTGAAATCAATACGACCAACTTTAAAATGAAATGATAAAATCCATGTAATTATAAACACGAAACCAGAGAAGTGAAGTCTACGTTGATAGGGAACCTTTGAAATTACTAAATTCAAGGCTAAAATTCCCAATCCAATCCTCCTTCCCATTCATCCATATTCTCTCTTCAGTGTGATCATCAACTTCCGGTGAATGAAATTACGTGATGCGGCCTAATTTACAAATTAACCTGAGCGACCCGAATGCAAGTCTCTGGAAGCACAGCCGAAATGCATGACTCAACACTCAACTCAATCTCAGATTCACATATTACTAAAGGTTCTAAAAGAAGGCTAAAGCCAATCATTGGCCGCAAAACGTAATTTCCGTCTCCTTCAGAATTAAATCCCTCCGCAGAAGCATGCAAAGAACTCTAAAGCGACGTACAAAAAAAGCCATCGAGATTCAATGAGATTTCAATAAAGCGCGTTCGTGTGGAAATGTCCTCCAGAATGCTGGTGACCCGAGGACTTCCACATTGCGCCCTTTCGGATCGCATTTTCCGCCACGGTAAAGGAAGATATATGCCGACGCGAAAAAAAAGAAAAACGACGGGCGCACGCATATCCCGAATGCAACAGATTTTTTCTTCCGCGCGCTGCTTCGCCGTCCTCTTTTTTTCCGGTCGTTGAGCGCTCTTCGGCTCTTTTCGGGGGCGCATTCAGTGTCTCAGCAAATAGCGCTGGATCCGCTGCCCCCTTGTTGACTGCGCATCCCTTAAGACGAATGGAAATAGAGTTCACTTGGGTGGAAGGAAAAGGGGTCATTCCAAGGAACGGTTGAACCTCTCCGTAGGCCATTTCTGATAGCGCGACTGCTGGGGATAAAACGAGACATTTCTGGGACATTTTTTTTACCTCATCCCGACAAAAGGAAGAGATTCTTGCCGTGCATTGTTGCGAACATCTCCACCGGAAAGATTGAGGGATGTATAATGCGAGATGAGAGCCGGATCAAGATCTCGTCGTTCTGCAGTGCTACGAGACGATTCCAAGGACGCAGGAATTGGAAAACTAAATTTGCAATCCACTAAGAGCAACCTGAAAGATAGTTTACAAGGGAATATTTATTCGAAACAACAAAAATACAGCAATCGAAAGTTGTTAAATTATTGTATCGATGATTTGGTGACATGGGCGATCGCCCTGATTTTTCTTAAATGTCGCCCAACCTACTTAATTTAAGTTAGAGAACAGTATGTGATTTTGGAGGAATTCAAAATGTTTCAAATCTACCTATCAAAAATTCATCTTCGATGCTGCTGCACTGTAAATGTTACACTGGGAACACATGGTTCCCATGCTTATCGGTAAATGATTACTATAAATTATGAATTTGTAATTTATCCTTTTCTTAGAAATGGAATAAACTTTTATGGAGAAACCATACGAATTGTTACATACTAGAAATAAAAATATCTCACAGAGCTATGACATCAGATTAAAATCAAATTGTTCTAAAGAAGAAATAGAGAGAATTAGTTCTTTCTTCAGTATATCATTTAACATACATCTACTACTATCGAAATAGATATATACATCTACAATTTCATACATCAAAATGGAAACTCTTTAAAAACAAAGGTGTGTTAAGCTCGTGTAAATAACTTTTTTATTAATTAAGGAATTTGAATGCTATAAACCAGAAAACTAGCAGTAAAATTTAAAAAATCACGCATAAGTAAACTGCAGCATGAAATCCACCCTTGACCCAAATATTTAGGATTGATGCCAAGCGAAGTAAGTGGGGCGATTAAAGAGTCAAAACGCAGGAAACTGGACAAAGGGCAACAAAAAATCAAAGCGACTTTTTAAATCTTTATGACGAGAAATTAATCTTCGCAGGATCTAGAAGATAGACTGAGAGAAATATTTAATAACATATGTAATACAGATATTAATTTATGGATTTGCTAATTTTGTGCAAAACTGTCGGCTAACGTCAGACGGGCGTTCAGTGGGGACGACTTTCTTTTCGAAAATAAAAAAAAAACTTTTGAAAAACTTCTTTTCGATTCCTGCTTCCATTCATTAAATGACATTCCACTAAGTCAAGTCAAATCATATTGATTATATCCTCCACGTTAGGAGGTCCTAGCTGCGCTAATGAACTTCCACATAGCATAAAAAGGAACTAGAATCATCTTCAAAGAACTCATAAAAGTATTCTCAATAGTATGAAAATCCTTCCCTTACTTTCCGAGAATCGTTTTTCAAAAGCCTCACCCGTATAGAATGGGGCTTTGAGATAAATTATCGCCGATATATCTCCTCCATGCACAACTTCAACTTCTGCCGCCAGTTATAAAGGTCATTAAAAGTTAATGGAGAGATATACGTTACGTGACGCCCGGAAAATGGGACTGTTTTCCGACTCAAATTCTCCCTCGCGCACCTGCCGCGAGCTTTGAAGATTCCTTAACGCGGAAATGCACTGCGGAGGCTTCCATTGCTTTTTGCGCCTTAACGTGGGAGACGACTTCGGAGTTTCCAATGGAAGAGGTTTTGTTCAAGGGAGTGCTGTATTATTTCGAGATTCTTTTGTTTCCGCCTCTTTCCCCTCGCACGTATCCTGGATACGGGACGTCGCGGACGCGCCTTACTCTGCAAACACGTTGCCGCACCATTTTCCTCGGCCACCGGAGGGCGAATAAGGAAGTGGGCGGGTGACAGCGACGCTCTTTTTATCTGCATCCATGGAGACGATGCGTCTAAACAATGGGCCACTCGGAGCAAAGGGAAAATGGAGCACATGGAGAGGAAGAATGAGAACGGATGCTCCCGAAAACGTGAAGTTCCGCCGAACGCACTTTATAGTTCTCTAGTGAGAAGTCCTAGAGAGAGAAGCATCTAAGAAATACTTATCATAAAAATCGTTTAGTATCAATTCAATGACACTCCTGAACACAGTCGAAAGACACAGTTTTAGGTTAAGCAGATTCCTGCAATACAATTCACTTCAACTGTTCTTTATCCCTTTAATTTAAGATACATTTTATAGAAAGAAACAGTTGTAAATTCCATGTTATCTACTCTGCATGTAATTTACTCTTAAGAGTAAATGCATACGATGTGATCGTAGGGACGCCATTGAATTATTATGATCAACAAAATCAAATAATAATTGTGATGAATCTATGAGAGAGATTGAATGAATATGGAATCTTTTTCATTGCAGATGAAAATCGATATCTATCAACTGAAGTCCGTCACATATTTAGACTGAAATTTTGTCTAAATACATTTTNCCTTAACAGTCCAATACTGAAATCTCACGGAAAAATTACCTTAGGAAACAGAAGAGATTTAAGCGAGCAATCAAACAAGATTTTTAAAACTCAGGTTTTCCACAGACTAGAAGGCCTTTATAGGAAATTTAATTCATATCCGTTAAAGACCTTAAATAGCGAAACACGAACAGAAATGAAACCACTGAGATATCATGATTAGTACCATCAAGTCACTAAAGCAGTTATTTTTGGGTAACCATGAATCAACGGAAGAAAAATGAGGAAAGAACCGCATCGAAAGATGGAGGGCGATGATTGCGGGAAACATAAAACAAGACCGCGAGACAAGTTTTGTTGGAAACATGCGCAGCGAAATAGAAAATGGGACGCATTTTGGGGCGCATTACCTCGGTTCGTGCTTCGGATGACGTCTGAGGGATTTCGCCACGACGCCGGATAAGAAGCGTGCGAAAATTGCAGCCGAGGAAAAAATTTGGCGCGAGTGAGAAATGCTATCTGGGAATATGATTTCCCTTCCGAGCAAGATGCTCCGCCGAATCAATGAGAACGGAGGGGAAATAGAGATGGAATATATAAATGCCCCTTCAATTCATGATTCGTATGGAAGAATGTTCATCAATTGCTCATGAGCATGAGTAGATCAGGCATTTCCTGGTGAAGAGGGGGAAATGACAGACATTTACATCAGCAGCAATGTTTTATTGATCAAGCCAGGGCCTATTAAGGCAGTAGGCAAGTATGGCAGAAGCTGCATAGCGCATTAATCAACAAGGCAAGATGATTGAACGTTGGAAAGTTAGATGAACTTAAAATAAAGAGCAGCTACCCAATGAAACCAGGACGGTTCGAGTTCAAAGCTGCAATTTAGAAAGTATAGATAACCTCGGTTAACGGCAGTAAGTCGTTCCGGAATCGATAGCCAGTATCTTATTTAGCCGAAAAGTGATGTAATTGGGCGTTCTGCTAGCTATATTTAACATAAACAACCCATTTTGGTTTTAAGGGTATTCTGTATGCGACGTGGTCAGCTCATTCCTTTGCCTCAGATACAAATGGAAAAGACAAAATACTGAAATAGCCAGACTGCTCATGTTCCCTGATTTATGTTGGGGTACGTATCCACTAAAACATTCGTCAGCAAAATAAAAAAAAAGAAAAATTCATTAGCAGGGCCCACTTTGTCGGTGCATCTTCCGAGTAATTCCGTAACCCGCAGGCTGCCGTAGCTTAGATAGAGGTTAGAAAGCTCATTTAATAAGAAAATCAACGAAAAAATATTCAATTTATTACCGCAGCGAGAGAGTAATATCTCATACTTCCATTTAAGAACACAGTAGATGTAAAGACATTTCATTCGAAGCGAGTGTTGGGTCAATATGGCAGCCGTGCGGGTTAAAGGATCAATATTTTAAATCCTCTCCCCAACTTAGTAACACGTAATTTTATTGAGTTTTAATCTTTGAGTTTCAATAAATTCGGTTATCCGATTTCATCCAGTGTACATACGTCTACTACGAAAAGAAAAATACTTGAACATTAAAGTTGAAAACATCGCATTAATACTCGACTACTTAGCCTACGTACCACTTGCAGCTCATCTATACATTCCAAAAATGAAACACTCGAAGAACAAGCGTGTTCCTCCTTTTCAAACTTCCTACTCACACCCGAACGCCTACGTTGAAGCACCACGTCGCGACAAGGACAAATCACGGACAAATCCCCCAAACATCCTTGAAAATGTCTCCGAAACCAAACAATTGACGAGCAAAATGTGCTTTCGCGTACTTCAATTTCGTGGTGCCTTTCCCAGGCGTCGAGAAAATGGCTTCCGTATTCTTATATAGTTCCACGAAAAGTAATGAGGGAAGCATTCAAGGAGGGCCTCTTCTCTTTTCCTTCACTCATTCAATATTTAAGGCCTCTCGGGGAAGTGCTTTCTCTATCGCTGCCTCCAAATTCTCCGTCCTCTGATAAGGAGCTCTAAAGAACGCATCCGTAAAAAGCGAGAACAAATGACGGGTACAATGCGAATTCAGATCACTCAGAATGCCATATGCAACTCAAGGCGATGGGAACGTCTCTTACAATGGCGAAGGTGCTCACGACTCCTCCGTGCATTTCGCGTACTGCTAAACGTTGCTACTGGAGCAAATCTCTCCTTCTCTACATTTCGTTCCCTCCTCACGTGTCTCGGCAGTCCTCTTCACGTTTCCCTCCGTTTATTGCGTACCTTTATCTCGTACTTTGTTACGAAATGGCATCCCATGATCCGTGGGCGCGCGATCCGTATCTTTTCCATGCAATTCCTCTACTCTGCGAGAATGATGGAGTTTTATGGAGCTCTACGTACAGAACGGTTTCCAATTAAATGGTCTCGTCCGTGTCTCCGCATCAATCCTCTATCGCATTACTCTTCTCTATTGTTGCCAATTTAGCGATTTTTTCCCTAAATCTAGCAACGTTTTCCATCTTTTAGCAACCTCTTTTCTGATTTAGCTACATCTCGTACTCTGAATAACATGTTCAACGACGACGATCCTCCTCTAGCTACTCTTAACACTATATGTTTGACTTAAAGTTATATAACATTACTTTCGGTTGAAAAAAGACTTAATATTCATGGTATAAATTTAATTCTTCGGAATTCTTGAAGTGATGCTTCATATATGGAGGTGAATTAGAGTTCTTTTATCGTAAAGAATTAATAGTTTCATGGAAACTTACCACGAATCATGCCAAAAAGAAATGGAAGCTATTTTATTTTTTAACTCTAATATTTTTGAGTTTAGCGACATTTTAGCTACATTTCAGGGTGCATCTAGCGATATTTTCAAAATAAGAAGGCATTTATGCTCTTCTGAGGCACTTATTTTCAATATATTCTGTTTCCCTTTTGGTTCCAAAATATTGTCCATCAACCGTAATTTTATAAATAATAATTTTTTATAGTTTATTAATGTTTCTCTGATTCTATAACTGTGAAAGTGCTCTAATTAAAGAGATCTGAATGTGACTAAATTATACTGAATAAATCAAAATAAAAATTGTGATTGTAAGATTCTCGGCCAAATCAAAAAAGAGCTATCCTTTGATGTTGTCTTCGTACCTGGGACCCAGAATAAAAGGAACGAAATTTGGCAGCACAAATATATTGTATAAAATAACTAAAGATTTACTAGCATTCCTTGTGCAAGTGTAATGTAGTTCCCCTAAGTAGTCGTTGTACCCCGGAATAGAACATCGATCAAAATTGAAGCATTAATACTCATTTTAATGCATTATTAACTCAAACGTTTGTCCCCTATCTTGCGATTTTTTATCGCAAGGTATTAAATGCCTTAAAAGCTGATAATAAATACTATTCTATTGGGGATTAAGAAATTAACTTAATTATCCGCCTTATTATTTGACAACTTACGGCATACAGATTTCCCAGATCTTTAAACACGATAAAAGAAAATGTACCACCCTACTATCCTTCGATTTGCTTTATTTATTTTATTAATCTCAAAAAAATGCAGCCTTATAAGTAATTCAAATGATCAATCCAATAAATTTTGACTTTTATGAAAAATTTGATAGAGTGAAATAGTAAAATTAATTTACCCATCTTGTTCGTCTCTTTAAGAAAAATGTATTATTTATAAATAATCAGTGCTGTTACCGTTTTTTGAATGGTACACGACGAGTTTTAATATTTTAAAATTATTAATGCACTAATATTTTGAAATATTAATATATTTTGCAATTGATTAGCATCAAAAAGCATATAAATCAACTTTATCAATTTTATTTAAATTTTAAACTAATCTCGATTATGAAATTGCCTCTAAGAACATTAACAAATTGAAATCTAGCTCTGAAAATATTAACAGCGAGATATTCAGAAGATGTATTATCAGTAGTATTTGACCATTGTAAAATAGGATGAATTGATTGAAATATAAGGACAAGATCGAATAGATTTTAATAAAATTTCCACTTACATATATTTCAACTTTATGAAAAGTGAACTAAAATTTACGATTGGCATATTTCACAACAAGGAAAGATATCCAGGGAAGTTTATTTGTAACAGCGATAAATTTATTCCTTACAATATGAAAATCTCTCCGAACGAAAGGGTGAAGAGGTAAAACATTATCCATGTAAACCTTGCAGTAGATGAAGGATAAACAAGTTGAAGGACAAACAGTTTCATCAGAAATACGTTGCTAACGTGGCGAATATTTTGCATCGCGCACAGGTTAGCAGGAACGGTCGTTACATCGGGAGCACATCCCAAAATTCTCGTACTTGTACCTGATCCTTGCTGAGTAAGGCTATAGCCCCTCTTATAAGCATGACTGAAACGAAATGCCGCCGCTTTTCCTCGTGAGATTCCACTGATCATGCGGACAAACACACAAATGCATACACGTGAGCTCCCATCCGAACAGGCGTAATTGAATATCATGCTCCGTCTCCCGAAAAATCGGGAGCACCGTAAGCAGAGAATCCAACGGTGAATCTCCACTGGAGAAATCCAAAATGATTAGGAGCGGGGTCACCGAGGGCATTGCACGCGTGTTGACCCAGCACGGCCGGATTCGAAACCGTCGGCAATTAACGCCAACATGGAGGCACGCATGACGCGCAAGGAGCCCTCAACCGATGGAGTACCCGTCTGGGCAAACAGGAGGCAAGACGCTAGCGGAGCATATGGGCTGATTTCCGGAAGCGTTTACTTCGATTCCCGATCTCTTCTCGTGCAATTAACCTATCCACACCGTCTGACCGCCCACCGTATTCCCCTGATGTAGATAACACACATGTAGATAGAAATTACCCTAAAGGGACGCCTATCTAATCAAAACCTCTCGTGTTTACATTCGTAGGATAAACGGATTAATTTCTTTCCGCTGATTCTGGATTTTTAGGGTCGAGTTCGGTATGGGCACATCTTTTTCTTAGGGGGGGAGGGGGACTGGATGT
>KZ308882.1:306565-316987 GCA_000376725.2 Ladona fulva
TTGGGGGGGGGGGGGGACTGGATGTAACTCGGTTCTAACTATCTTGTCGTAATTAAATACATAAAATTAACCTATATAAGAAATGCCAATGATTTATTCGGAGATTTTTTTGAAAGCAATCGTTTCGACGATAATTATATTGAAAAAAATGTAGTAACGGCTCGTATGTAATTAATTATGAGCATAATGTTTTGCAAATTTATGATAACGACGAATGACTAAGGAGCTACAATTATTTATGTTGTCGAGGTGCGGTAATAGGCGCCTAAAGAGAGATAAAATTATATAAATGCAAGAAGGTACTAGGAAGTCTCAATCTCACCATTCAACAAAGACGTTTAATTATTAGTATTGTTATTTAGGATAAAGAATTACACTAAAAACGGGAGGGACTTTCCCCGCTAAAGAAATCATTGCTATAATCTTAATTTGTTAACAAAGGTTACCTTAATATGGTAAATTACGTGTGAAATTTTCTCAACGATGGATAGGAAAAGTACGCGATTGCATTAACAACGAGCATTTTATATAGAGATCTGATGTTTTCCAGGTGGATAGTTTGTGTAAATTTTTTTCGGGTTAACACCCAGGTAAGTTCAGCTGACAATGAGGTCGCCAACGTTTCAATGGCTAACTCTGCCATCTTCTTCAGGGCTGCTGAATTAAGCAGTTAATAATTAATTAAGGAATTAATTGCAAAATTAAGCAGCCCAGAAGAAAATCGCAGAATTAGCCATTGAAACGTTGGCGACTTCATTGTCATCTGAACTTACCTGGGTGTTAACCCGAGAAAAATATTTACACAAACGAGCATTTTATTTGAAGAAAATCATCGAATTTGGAATACAATATCATTAAAAGGTAATTAATATGTAGGAAATACGAAAATGTAATAAAGCATTAAAAATATATGTCAGTAAATTATAAATATAAGAACATATTAATGACAGATTAAATAATTAAAATAGTTAAAGATAAACTTCACTGAAGTAGGCGAGATGTTGTGGTAATCCATAATGGAAATAATTATGGAAAAATTGTTGTACAACAATTTTTCCATAATTATTTCCATAGTTAAAGATAGTTAATTTATAACCACGTCTACCAGTTAAAGTCCACCAGTGAAATTCTAAAACTAGTCTTGCAGTCTACAACGTGAAATTTACGATCGTAGAAGAGATTTGGTAAAAAATTGCGTAATGCCAATTTATTTTGGATGAAAATTACATAAAAGAAGCAAATGTTTTGATAAAATCCTTTTAATATGTGTTTTTCGAACTTCCTCTCCAGGGGGATTAACCTTTCCTGAAAATCCACTACAAATGTAATATATATTTAAATTTAATATTTTAAAGCAAGAATGAAAAATGTCTGCTAAGTAAAAAGATGCTGGTCCCACAAACATTTTACGAAGCAGAGAAGGTTTAAGCACATTCGTTATTCCAGAAATTCGCAAAAATCTCCTAAATAACTATTGATGGCGAAATTAAGTATTTTTAACTTTAGTCCGTTCTTGTATGTTAGACAAAATCCGAGAAACATAAATACTCCGTTATACATCATACGAAATCCATTCGGTTTCGTTGGCATTTTGCTTATCTGCTAATAGTATGAAAGTTTTAGCATACAGGGAAAAACTCCCAAGATTCCTTTGGCAGTTATACCTCAGCTTCCATAACTTCCCTCTAATGCGCCATTCTGGGTCTCTGGAGGTGTTCACGGGAAAACTGCACACGCGGAAATAAACATAGGTTATGTCCCAGGGAGTCATGGCCTTAGTATATGGATTATCCTCCATCCGATGATTGGTGAGAGAGCCCAAATTACACGAGATAAGGCGTCTTTCCACGGAAAACGGCCTCTGTACACATTGCAAACGCACACGTGCCCCAAATAATTCCCCGTCGACTATTTTCGAGCGATGTTTAGAGGAATAAACATACAATAAATATTTACTATTGATGTATCGTATGTGACAACGGTAGAGGGAACGGATACGATAATAAATACCATCATATGATGAGGATAAAGGAAAGGAAGGTAACTTAGTAGGTTGTAAAACCTACGAAAATCCCAAAGGAATAACAAGTGTGAAAAATAGCGACACGACTGGGACTCGAACCCAGGTCTCCCACTTTCCGGGCAGGTATTCTAACCACGGGATTTTCGTAGGTTTTACAACCTACTAAGTTACCTTCCTTTCTTTATCCTTGTGATTTCCTGGGGGGAAATAACCTCATAACACCGCTTTGTGAGCCGGTTGCCTCCGTGAGGACCTCTGACGGCAGGTTGTGCCACTATGTGGAGACTGCCAGTCTTGCTCACAAAGCATTCCCTTAACAGTGTGAGAGAGACGCGGCACGGTAGTTCAGTGGTTAGAATACCTGCCCGGAAAGTGGGAGACCTGGGTTCGAGTCCCAGTCGTGTCGCTATTTTTCACACTTGTTATACCATCGTATGATGTTTTTATAACTGCTTCATATTACCCTATCCCCAGCATATGATTTCTCACGCTCACTTCAATGCACATGATCTAATGAATTATTCAGGATAAGTTTCAATAAAAGCTCAGACACGTGTTAAACACGAGATACGAGTATATTTATTGAGGTGGTAGTAGCATTTTTAAAAGTTCTTCGATAGCTAAGGTCATTTGGGCTCCTACCGGGAATCGAATCTGGAACCGCTTACATCGAAGTTGAACGCGTTACCCAGTTACTCTAGTCGTTGAAACTAATAAAATATGTCAGCGATAAGCTGGCACATAACTAACATTTTATGTTTTCAATTTTTCCAACTTTTAATCACTGTTCGATTATTTTATTACTCCTTAAATCCTATAAAAGAAAAATTATCACATACTCCACATTAAGAATCACAAATAAACGAAGAACTTAGAAATATAATGCGGATAATAAAATCTATATACTGAATACCATAACGGCCACTTACGACAGAATGGCACTAAAATTAAATTCAGTGATAACGGCATTACATTCTGATTTTAAATCGTTCGGTAAAAAATAATTTTCAATGTATTTTCTTTCTAAGACACTCAATTAGTCCGCATTTATCAGGGAATCTTTAGTATTAAATAAGCGAATCATGGAAAATGTGCTTCTCGAACATTCACTTCGATTGATAAAGAATCACCGAATTTAATTCTTCTATAAAACGATGATCAGCTATTTGCCATGAATCAAAAAGAGTCACTGAGTTTCTGCAAGAAACAAATGAACCTAAAGTTTCAGAAATACTTCTTTCATATGACAACTAAGACTGTGTACGTATATTTCCAATCTTTATGTTATCCGATGATTATTCCCGCTTTTTCCCATTTCGGACACGGGATACATCGCGAATTCATCTTCCAGAACGATGTCCCGCGTGGATAATGCCTCGTCCCTCCAATCAGCTTCCCCCATAACAACGGAGCGATTCTGCATGTTGAGGAGATGGATTATGTAGCCACACGCAGCTCATTAACGAGGACGTGACTCGTGTTGCAGAAGCGAGGAAGATGGAGGAAACAACTGGAGGAACGGGGATGAATCGACCGAATGCTTTGCTAAGGAGAACAAGATGTAATTTTGATACATCGCTCGACTGAAGGCATTACACAAATCGTGGAGAGTAATCACTTTAATCAGAGCTGCAGAAAATGTTCACAGGAGGATGTACAAAAGAATCCGTTGCATTTATCCGTATCCGTTATCATTAATGTACGCGGAAATGAAAAGATATCCAGAACTCTGCCGCACCACTGCTTGCATATGAAACAGTCAAATCTTCTTCATTTTTAAAAGTTGTATACATTTCCATGAATTGGATTTATAGCCATTCGTAGGTCATTCAAAGATAGAGATACTGTCAATACCGACCGCGGCTGCGGAATTGCTAACATTCCAACCCAACCCATTCCTGAAAACATCCAAGAAAACATGTATTAGCACGAATCACATTATGTCCCTTTATCTCACAGCTTGATCTACGGTTTTTCATTAGATTTTTTTCCAGCACTAGTTAGCTTTATTCTTGAAGTAACCTTCCAAAGTTGTATAATTTTATTTATGAATCGGTTCACTATCTCATAATTTCTCTCGGAACTGAATTTTCTTCTCTGTTGAATATGGCAAAGTAGTTGCCGAAATACGTATTGAAAATAATACTTTGCAAATTGCGACCACGGAGAACCCAAACCCCCGCTTTCTGAAAAATTCCTAACGGTTGGTTTGCTTGCAAAACACGGCTTTTTGGAGCTTTCTTAAAACGTGTTGTTAATTCATTATATTTAATGAATTAACACAGTTCTGTCATTTTCCTTACAAATGTTATGGCTTTTGGTTGAAACTAACTTCTCCTGTCGAAAATATTCTATCAATGGGAAAATATCTCATCTCTTTCTTCTAGCTCTAAGATAAGCCGAGCATTAAATCAAGTACAAAGACTAAACTTTTGACGCTTTTAATAAATGCGGCGCACAAATATGATAGTAACCCTAAAATAATATAAATAGGTTTAACATTCAATTGCTAAATTGGTTGGATTTTATTGAATAAGTATCTTCATCGCAAGAGAGAGTGCTCAGATTCAAAAGGAAAATTAGACAGCTTTGAAAGGCTTCATTAAGAATAAAACTAGTTTGTGGTGACAAAAATTATAAAGCTAGAAAGCATCTTCAAAAGGGGAATGTTTATTAAAATATGCAAACGTTTTCCTCTCCATTAATTAAACAATCCTATTCCGCACATGTATATACAACCAACAATTTACTCGAACACCAGTAGGAAACAATCTTTTTTTCTCATTTTCCTGCTGCGTCGTTTATTTTCAAGATACGGGCTTTGTCATCTAGTTAATGGATAAACTCCAATTATATTAATAGAAACGTGTAAATGTAATGGTTTTTATGCCTTAACTCGTTACTGCTTCAACTCACCATTTTATTCCACATTACATTAATTAAACCGATCCTATTTTCGCTGCAGTGAAAATGAATTTCAAAAATACTCCGGACGTTTTAGTGCAAATTGAAAATTTCAATTGAATTACTGGTAAACTCAACGAAGTAAACGAGTTTTTTTTCTTTCGCACTCAACAGGACTGGACATCTTTCACTTCAATGAATAATCCAAATTGTTAGCATCGAAAGTACGCCGAGCGGTTGGGGGACTTAATTTAATATCTTCGTCATGATCGATGGTTCCCTGTACTCTTATTTGCTACGTTTCCGGGAACGAATGTCCGCCAAAAAACATATTTTTGCGCTTCAGTTGTACTTGTCCAAAAATCCTCAACTTCCAATTAAAATCCCCTTTTTATAAATCAGTAATGTCCCTCATGTAACATATGTAAAATATTTAAAATTGTATTTATGCACCTTTTAAGCAGTTGATAGCGGATAATATTGCGTATTTCGGGTAATATAGCGGTGTCATTCTATATCGAGCGAAATATCCTCGTTCTCAACATCGTACACAAAAATACGGCAAATTGCATAAAAATGGGGAAAATACCACAAGAGAGTAAAATAGGAAAACCAGTTTTGACGTTTCTGATCAATTATCACTTCATCAGGTGTATTATTCAAGAATGTGTGTATATTTTATGAGCCTTTTTAATGATGAACCTCCAGACTCTGTATCGTAAAATGTCTTTTCTACAATCAAAATTTTCGAAATACTATACCATAGATAAAAATCCAAGAAGAAACTATTTAAGAACTAAACATTGTCACACTTAAAGACATAAAGAGACTTAATTTAGGTAGTAGAAATTCGAATCTAATAATCCGGCCTCGACTTTGTGGTAGCTCTTGATAATAATTAATAACGGAAAAAGTACGCATACATTTAGCATAATATTATATTCCACGAGCATGGTTTCAACCTTTTGGGTCATCATCAGGTGATAAAGACCCAAAGGGTAAAATAAAATCATAATGTGATAAATGTTCTTTTATCGTTGTTCTTTATAATGGTAGAATATTAGTGACGAACTCTTCAACTTAAACGTAAAACTTGTGTACAGGCACGCTCTTTGGAATTAATTTCTTTAAAAAAAATTTTCCTAACACAAAAGCTAAATTAAAAAAAAATTTGCTGTTCCTTTAACGAAACAAATTTTCGCCAATGAATCCTTAAGTAAACACCATTCCTTGCTCATATGAATTACAATACACCGAGAGAAATATCTGTAAAAAGGGGAATTCTTTTACAATGTAAGAGTATAGATATATATCTAAGTAAAGATTAATAGAAAGAAGTGTATAAGAGGAATAGACAGTAAAAATAAATAAAATACCCCTTAAGTGCATTTTCATGTGCTTACTGTCTGCTACTTACTGTCCTCGAAACATGTACATGGGCGTAAATCAAAAAACGATTCGAGGATGACTTATCAAATTATCCTATACCTACTTCTAACTTTGTAAATACGGTGTACACGGTGTAACAGTGTACATTTTAAAATACTGGCTCATTATACTAAAGCAAAGCTTTGGATAGACTTAAGCCTAGGCAAAAAGTATGAACAACTAAATGAAAACAGTTTTTTGTGTTCCTTTCCTTTGAAGCTGACTCGCAGAGCTCCGAATTTTGTGCTCTCGCTCGGAATAAAGAACGATGGGCCGCGTTTCCGGTATGATTTTAATCTCCGGATGCAGCAGCGGGCGTATCTTAAAACTTTCATTTGCTAGGCCTTCATTCAGATATGACCGGTCGTTAATCACTCTGGCAAACAGGATCGAGGATCGGAAACCTGAGCGGAGGACCAGAAACCGCTCAGAAGAGGCAGAAACATAAAAACAAGCAGTCCAACGAAGTATGATGAAAGTGTTCCCCTGATTGCACAGAAGATGAAACCGATTCCTAACCCATGAAAATCAATCGATCATTTCTACGATCTCAGCTCATATTCAGTTTCAAGAGCAGAGTATTAGAGGCCAAAATGGTAGTTGAGATAATAACTATTTTTCATTTACGTGATAAAATTAGGTTAAGATTGAGGAGAGTCAGATTCGCGGAGTCCTATGGGCGCATCGCACCCGGACATCGGCATCTACAGGGCAGCAACAGAAGCGTAGTCAACCATTAATATTATATCAGCATTATTAATTGTTTTCTGTGTGACACAAATGACTTATCCAGGAAAGAGGTAATGTGAAATAAAAAATTGGCAAGCATTTAGAGGAATAATTACGGATAACTCAAGACGAGAAAGAAATATTTGTACAGTGGATATACTCGAAGAATTGGAGTCAATAAAAGAATACCTAGTACCAAGAATAAATCCTCCTCAGGTTTTGGAAACTATCTTTACTAGATATTTGATCGGATTCTTTCCTAATTTTCAAATAGCTTAGCCAGTTTTATTGACACTTCTGTTGATTGTTGCTGCTAGGCAACGATCATTCTCGAAACTAAAATTGATCAGGAAACGTTTGCGAGCATTGATGAGACCGGATATACAATTTGGCTCTCATCAACACAGACAATGAAATTTTTGGTGAACTAGCTTATGGTGATATTTTACAATTTGAGATCTTGACACGTACACTTTTGTAATTACATGTTATTCTGAATTTCTTATTTGCCTCCATTCCCTTAATGTGTGATTATTTATTTTCCAATACAAATTTTATTAAAAACAATCATACTTATTTGCGAAGAATTGATTTCATACAAATCATATCATTTTAAGTCAATCGCATAGAAAGTAATGTGAACAATTGATTCAAGATGACAATTAACTATGTCAGCCTACGGAATATGTATATTTAATAGTTACTGATGTTTCTGATCAATGTAAGTTGGGAAATTAAGTCATGAAACACTGATACTTCAAAGTCTTTAAAAATAATTTTTACCAGAAAATAAGGAAATGTATGCTTTTGGTATTTATCTTTAGGGGCGGCAAATTATGTTTGCACTCGGGCAGAAGGCTTGATGCGGCTCTGAGAAGAGGTATTGCACGATATCAGGACAATTTTTCCTTAAAGTCGTATTATCACTTATGACTCTACTTACCAGGACTTCATATCAAGTCAATTGGTTTATAAATGAAGTAACAAATGAGCTAGATGGTTAAATACATGGCCCAATGCTCTTTGGGGCCCAAGGCTTGGCCTAACAACATAAAATTGTAAGTGGAATGTGGTCAGCGTATCGACTTCCATGTCGAATAATATTCTTTCCTAATGTATATGTTAATTCAAGTCCTATCTTCCCAACTTTTCACGATATTGATCAAAATCCAGGTCCGCACTGGGGGAAAAACCTGGGTCGTTTTCAGTAGTCGAATATAGTACCCACTTGGCTATCCAGGGACTAGGTTCGGATTGATAAGAAGCTTGTCATTTATTTATATAAATAGTATACTTTTATGTTTGAATCAAGCGTAACTGGAACATAATCAGCATAGACACAAAGATATTAAAGGTCTTTACTGCATACTTCAGACAAATTTTTCCGTTTTTGAGCAGTAAGAACATTGCTACGGGCGCTTGGCTGCCATTAATACTAAGGAAGTTTTAATTTGTGTTTTTTTTCGTATTTAAAAGAGGAAATGATCCAACTATACAGCATATTATACTACGCATTTAAAAGTTTTTAATAAGTTGCGGGTGCTCGACAAATTAGTAGTAGTGGTAGAATTAGTTTTTATTGACGTTTCTACAGCTAGCGTCATTTGTACCAGTTACATATATCAGATATGTACATAAAATTAATATCTGGGTCATTATGTTCATCCATTTTCATAATTAAATAAAATAGAGGCTAATAAAAATTTTTAGGGTCATAAAATAATTTTAAAAGTAAAGTTATAATTAAATAATTTGCTACAAGCCCCCTATATAATTTACTCCCTTGTAAGACAGTGCATAAGAATGTTAACGGTACATACTCGTACATAGGGTAAGGAGGAGGAGGGACTAAACTGAAAAGGTAATAAGATTTCTTAATGGCAATACTTCACAGTATAAGAGATATACTGTCAGGATACATCTTGCGGCATATTAATCTGATTAATTTGATTCTTGAAGCACACTATGGGTAGAAAGACGGTAGATGGAGATTAGGGTATGAATATGATAAACTGAGTGCATTAAATGTTGAATACATTAGTCATACAGATATGTAGAGTACCTATATCATGGTAAATCTTAGCATAGATTACTAAATCAAACAGTTATATTTACTGATGACAGTAAATCCGATATTTGAATAATACATGCCATTGTAAGACTATTTGTCTATATGTTAATCCTAGGGTCTCTTTGTCTATATGTTGTCTATTTTCTATATGTTAACCCTATTTTCAGCCTAGGGACATTATTATATAAAATTATTTTTGGCTGTAATTGTTGCTGAAACGCAAAGCTACAGGGAAACGGCAGTAAAGAACCTCGCGGCTTAAAAGCTCTAATGCGAGTATTTCCCGAGATGCTGCTCTGGAATTATATTTATATCACAGGGTAGTAGCGCAAAACAGAAGTCCGGAAAGGAAGAAAGAAAGTCCGCTGGGATAGGAAATGCCACCAAGTTCATAATGGAATAGTTCGCGGAGTATGGAACCTTTTACTTATATTTTTAAAGAGCTTCGGGATAAAAAGAAACTCCGAAGGTCGGCGAGATGAGGAGAAAAGTGGGAAAAAGGGAAGAGTGTAAAAAATACGAGAGTCGTCGCAGTCCTTTGAAATAATGAATTGCAGGGCGGAAGTCTGAATTCGATAGCGTAGGAGTGTACAATATCTTTGCCCTAACGACGGAGAACGGAAGCTGGAGAAGAGGGAGGTGAATGGAACCGAAAGGATGCGAAAGATACGTCGATGGTAACGAGCGAGACGACAATGTAGAGATACCGTTCCATCGATCCTTTAATGTCGACAAGTAGTCCACCGATGATAGCGATGACGCTCTTTCACTTGATTTGTCGAAAATCTCCCTGGTCAATGGAGGATACGTTTGGCAGATTCATTGCACTAACCATTGCCGATTTCTGGGAAGTCCTGATGTACGAGTCCATTTCAGAGACAATACCTCCATCATCAGGGGGTCTCCACAATACGAAGTCACTTCCTAGGAAAATATGATACTATGCTAACTGGCATGTTTCAAGTACTGGGAGGCTTAATCAAAATTGATTTTATTTCCTAATTATATTCCTTATTTTCCAGTTTGTCTTCTTTTTATCGTCCTTGGAGGGAAATTAATGAGGTAGTTTTTTTTTAATACGTTTATATAGAATTCGTTAAATTATTCAACTGAAAGTCGTATCGCATTTGACATAACAGAATGCATCATACGTTTTTTTTAATTCCGAAAGTATAAGTAGATTCAGAAAAAATAAACACGATATATAATTATAAAAATAATACTCTCTTTCTCCCAATTATATTCACTTTAATATTAATCATATATA
>KZ308883.1:0-13761 GCA_000376725.2 Ladona fulva
ATGAGAATTCCTTAAAAGATAAATAAATTTGTACAGAGAAATGACAAGATAAATAATGTAGCATAAATTATATACGTTTTTGCGAAATTATATGGAAAAGGATACATACAGTCACTGATTTATTTCGGCGTTCATTTAGACATTTTGTGAACAAAAGCATTAATTCTAAAAGATAGCAATCGAACGGGGAGTTGCAGTCACTTCCGAGTGTACTTACCTACAGAGTACCTAAGTGAGCTGATGGACGAAACAAAACTAATATTCCTGGTCGTAGATTCTTAAAGGATATTACACCCCTCAAAACAAACAGATTGACCTTTTCCTTACTACTCACCGTTGTCCACACAAATCATTTTTATGAGAGCGAAAACAATCGTCGCTTTGAGATTTTCTGCATAACTCACATATTCCTCAAAACTGTTTCCGGAAACCAACAGGGTTTCACTCTCCGCTGCTCAAAATTCCCCCGACCCTTTTATCCCAGCCTCCATCTTAAGTTTCCTAATATATCTCTTACTCTCAGTTGAACTCGCCTTCCGGAACCTACACGCTCTGTTCCCTTTTCGGTCCAAACAGCCGCTCCAAGCCTCTCTTTCTAAGGAAACTCTCCCATGCTAGGGATTTTTATTTCCCTGGCGCAAGGCTCTGAACTTTAAAGGAAGTAATGTGGTTGGTACGTAAACAAAGTAATTTGATACTGTGAGGCAATAGATTGTATTGGACTCAGTAGTGTTGGAAGAGAACCTTTAGTAGGGTCGAAATACACTTTGTATAAAACATTCTCTGGTGATTTCCTAGCTTGATGCTTATTCTTTTCTCTTTCACTTACAGCGAATGCTTGTGTCTATTCTAGATTGCTTTAAATCATATGCATGGACATGTAAAGTAAAGTACATGTAAAGTTCTCATCGTAAATTTTGCGATAACATTTTTATATCAAAAGCCTTTCTTATTGAATGTGTCTTACTACCATATCTCCGTAAAGAATCTATGATTTTTGAATAAGGAGATTAATTTTTTACCTTTTAATCCATGGTAATTTCTTCTTCATGAAAAAATATTGTTACGAAGGACAGAAAAACTAACCTTACCTCAGTGAATTTATTATTTATATATTTTTGAGACATACTCTACCTAAATATTCTATTAGGGCGATTTTGGTAACCCTAGATAAAGGGTCTCTTTTGATCAAATTTATGATTCTTTCTTGATTTAAATCAAATGAATTGGAACATTTTAGTTAATACACGTAACATAAATTTTTCTATCATATTTTCCTATTTTACAAAAATCTTATCATTCTTATTTTACTTTTAATACACAATAGTCCAACGATGCTTTTAATAGTACGATATAAGGTTTGGAAGTGAAGAAAATTTGATTAGACATTTATTTATAGGTCACGCAGTTAAATGCACAAACACGTCCTGAACGATCTTACAATCATGCAAATGAACACGCATATTCTGCGATAATGTTACTAATGAAATTACAATGATCTGTTTGGTTAGTGTACAAAAAATAAAACACAAGTAAAAAGAACGATTGAAAGTATGAGAGGGGTGATCGGATAAGAGCATCCTGGTTAAGTGGCATCGCTTACTTATGAAACCATTCGAATTCGGTTGCGAATCTATATGTACTACTGAGTTACACATGAATCAATTTATTTTTAATTATTCTTGGTACACTTACGTTGTCCTCTAAGAAAACACCAATATATCAAATATTTCAAGGATACGGATTCAGCGTAGCAACAATGACTGACCCAAACAACGGGAACGGTCCAATTTAGGATATGCCTAGTTTGAATCTCATCACAATCGTATTATTTCTCGAGATACGCAATTAAAATACCAAACCAGAATGCGTCCTGAGAGTGGCGGCGTCGTATTTCGTGGATTCCCTACTAATTAAAGCTTCAAATTGCAAATGGAAGACCCTCCCGAGTGCGTAGTCAGTTCGCTCAACATCCATGTTCCTCTCTTCCCGCAAAATGTTTCTGTACATGACCATTCCTTCCGCAATTCCCTTCCGCAAACCCTTTACGGAAAAATAGCAGCCTCGCCTCTTTAACTACTCAACACCCTGAGATCTAAAATGCTCCTCCGTCCAGAGCACCCTCGCCACTGCTGCCGCTGTTTCCCGCAGACCTCTAATCACTTTCCATCCCTTAGGCTTTCGCCAACTTTCCAACCCCCGCACTTCCTCTCACCTTTAATTTTCATCGCTCTTTCCCTAATTAATCTCGACCGCAGTCGCGTCCTGACTCCTTTTCTCCTTTTTCATTTAGGGCTCGATCCTCTCCGTACCTATATAGACCGCTGCGAGTGAAATATATCTAGCCAGTTATTTTTTCCGATTAGGAATTACCCTTCCTCGAAACGATCGGAAAACTGCTCGATCACTAGGACGAGCTGCATCGTTTTATATGGAGCTCGAAACGGTGGCGTAAGAGAGCCCTGTCATTCATTCACGTTTGACAACCCAATTTTCATCCACCCTTTTCTCGAACCCTTCCCCAACCGCTACAAACTCCATGAGAGAGTTCCCTTAAGGTTTACATATTTGTAAACATTTTGAGGAAAACCAGTTCATCTGATTTTTGATTAAGGAAAAGCTTGGCCAATGAACTTTCACCGGATAACTCTTCGTTTCGACAAAGAAAATTGTAAATTTGGAAGACAGAAAAAGGCCTTTGAAATAAAACTGTTTTTTTATTCATGTCATGCAAACCCCGTATCAGAAAGTGTCGTGTCGAGAGTGTAAAAAGAAATCGATCAACCGATTTTTTTCTTTATAACTATCGATGGTCGATAGCGGTATGAGTTGCTATAACACTTCTACTTGAGATTTACTCATATATAAATGTTAACGGACATAAAATTATATAGAAATCATTTTCCCTAAGGAATATATTTTTGAAGAATATTTTACACTTGATATCTTATCATCTAGTTATTACCTCGAAACCGGTCGTGTATGTGTTTTTTTTTAATTTTTTGGGGTTAGTCAAAGTTTGTTTCGTAATCCTAAATAAGGTATGGAGATGTTCCACCAAGTATCGCTTGATATTTTTCGTTATTTTCAATATTTAATATAATTCTTAGAAAGCATGTTAGAAATCCTTTAGCGTGGCGTCCAATTTTCAGAAATTCACTATATAGCCTTATCGCTTCTGTATATTCATCAATATTTATCTGTATAATCACACAATATAATTTGGTAGCATCGGCATACAAACTTTAAAAACGTATATCTTCATAAATGTATTGATGCTGTGAATTATCTCGATTAAATTTTGCAATGTTGCTACGAATCGAGCGGACATTTTTCGCGTGCTATTTACGAATTCAAAATATTGAAAACTTTAGAATCTTTGCGTCTCTTCTTGGATCTTTCTTTTCATGGGCATAAGCCGAAAATTAAAAAAAAAACTTCTATGTAGACAAATAATAATAATAATATAATTATATCGTACGGCACTAATGGCGCAAACATCGAGGCTATAGAAATATTAATTAAACGACTTAAGCGGTAAATATGCATTTCAGATGAACGCACACCGAAGCCAAGGCGTTCAGGTTATGAAAACGTACTTTTTCATCAATTCCAATTTTCAGCTCTTCTCAGCAAATATGAAGAGCTCTAGGGAGGTGCACTTGGAAGAAAATGTATTCAATTTCTAGCGGTAGCAATCATACTTATGCATTTCGACTCACTTTCATTGCCCAAATGAAAATAAAGAATGTCGGCCTGACTGCTGAAGAAATCTTAGGTTTTCTCTGTAGGACACAATTTCATATCTGGAGCACCCCGCATCCTCAATAATCTAACGGATTAAACGTCTCTGCATCGTCTCCGCTCATCCTCTCCTCCCAATCTCTTAGGCCCGCCATCATTCTATAAACCCCAAATAGGATTACCCTTTCTCCCAAGCACTATCAATCTCTCGCCGCACTTGCACCTTTCCTCCTCCGCATTCTTCAATGCCCTCATTTACTCTCAACATCCATAGCCAACCTCATATCCTTACCTTCTTCCATTCGCTCTACTTCCCGATCTATTCATTCTTCGAAAAGCATTGCATCAATATACTCGAGAACACTTTTATTTCCCATTCCATTAGCTTAAAACTCCTTGATAACTCACATAGCCTCCGAGAGAGTTTTTTTCCTTTGTAATTACCAGAAGGATCTTCAACGTTTAATGGCCCCGGACGCCTACTGTAAAGCCGTAAAATTGTTTTTAAACCGGAATATTGATCAGCTTAAAGGAAATGGCCTTCTAAATATATCTCATTAAAGAAATAAATTATCATTATTATTAGAATAATCATTACTCACATAAGAAAAATGATTAGAAATTATCATAAAATTAGCTGAGAAAGAAAAATCCTTGTCAGATGTATGTTTTAATAATTACTGTGGATTGTAATGTATGATAAGTAATTGCTTAGTTAGAATAAAGAAATGTTTTTAAAGTATAACAGCTTATTTTTGCTATAAATTTTATTTAAGAGTTTTCATATCTTACGAAATCATGAAATCGACTAGCATTTAGTTTCTTTTAGTCTTGAAGACAAATAGAAATAATACTTCTACCTTTATCACACCTCAGAATGACCCAACGGGTTGAAACCATGGTTATTGAATAAAAATTCTGTAGTAAATGTAGGAGTATCATTTCTATTTGTGGTCAAGATAGAAAGCTACAAAAAATTCAAGGCCAAGCTATTGGATTCTATTCTTTTATTCTCATAAATTTGGCTGAAATTTGAATCGCAATATCATTAATCACTATTAACCCTAAATATAATGCCCTTTTATCATATACACCCACCTAACTTCTCAGCATACTTGCGAAAAATACCACCCCTTTAATATTAATCTGTAGCAAGATTTTCATTGAACATATTATATAATATAGCGTTATCTTTATGTATTTGACATCACAGACCTTGCTGACGCAGGAAGCGCGTTAATAGATAGTGCCTCAATCTTTGAGTACCTTCAATTAATGCAAAAATGAAATAGATATGAATGGAAAATATCTCTATCGCTTCCCGCCCACAGTTTTCGCGATTTAAATTTTTCTGCAAATATAATTAAGGAAATGTCCTTTTCTTGTCAATAGATAATAATAGATGAGCTTGGGATAATTACAAGCTTTGTTTACGGCTCGATTTATGCACCAATTTAAACGCCACCCGCAATCAGCATCGGTGCCATTGGTGCACAGACAATAACTATAAATTTAGGTTCGAATTAATTTTCAAATCGTTTTTTCGGTTTCGTTTCCCTTTCCCGACTTTTACTAATTTAGAGTTATGTATAATAATTCTCCACCTTCATCCTTATACCTTGCTAGTCTCTATCTCTTTTTACTTTTTCGTCCAGAACTCTGATGATATAATTTTGTTATTTTAATACCGATCTTCCCCCTTATTTGGTGTTTTAATTTTCTACTAGGCCATGTTATTTCATTCGTTTCATAGCATGTTCTTACCATTGGAAAGATCCAATTTCGAATGTTTTTCTTATAGGTCATGTTACTTTTATATATCACTCCATATCTTTGTTTGAAGTACATCTTCTCCTGCATTCATTCTTATTTTTAATCCTAACATCAGCAATATTAGATTTCCCTCTTTACACTTGTAAATTTTACGGTGACAAGCTCATATGTTGATTGCTTCACACGCCATGATACATTTCGCTTGCTTTAGCTTGCATATCATTGAAGAGAAGTGGTCTGGATTTAATATTTTCCCGTTGTGCAGTTTCTTCCACTCCTTCGAAAAAGCGGCCCACCCTTAGAATGTGCGTTCCTCTCTGGACCTCGTTCTATCCAATTCCGTTTCCCTTCCATTCTGCCTCACCTCTCCAGCTCCTTCAAACCTGATTATGATCAAATATTGTACGAATCCCATACCTTTTCCTCGGACTCGGGTTACCCATCATTCTCTCTCTTTCTCCCTTCTCCTTTTTAAACCTTCATTCTCCTCCAATTTCTTCCTAAGGATTACAACACCCGAACCTTTCCTTACTTCGAGGATAGCTTCTTTCCTCAAATCAGAGATTCGATTCCCACTATGCCCTGACAATAGCCACGCAAATGATTTCGTTATTTATCTCTCGCTCCTCTTTAAACGTCTTCGATCCTTAATTCCTCTTTTCTTTCTCCAAAGCCTTTCCGCTAAACATTTTCGAACGCGCCAAATCGCTCTCTTTTTTTATCGCCCTCATTTTTCCCCTTTGCGTAACCGTCAAACGTATTTCTTTTATTTTTCGAAAAACTCTCGCACAACTTTTTCGACCCCTCTCGTTCGCTTCTTTTTCCAACTGAGTTATTGATTTTCTCGTCGAATGCGTCGCCTTTTTTGCGTCTCAACGATTATATTTTTTACTCCCGACAGATGAACAAGCTTCGCCGCTCGGCAAAAATCTCGCGAGTTTCTTCGATCGCTCGAAACTGGAATTCCAAGGGGTTGATAGAAGGAGGTTAATTATGAAAGGAAAAAATCGTCATTCTCGCCATTTTTAGCACCCGATCTTATCCGGTGACACCGTTGGTGCGTGAGATGCGTCGTAGAATAATTGTAGCCCGAAGATATTAAACAAAATCAATAAACTCTGGAATTCTTGGAGAGAATAAAGATGTAACAAAAGAATTCTTATTAATACTTAAAGTTCACCAGTCTCATTACCTCTGAGTAAGATGTTGCTTCAATCTACGCTGTCCACCAACTTCCAAATTTGGAAACACTAATTGAAACTCTCTACACACTTCCGCGAACGATCCACGATGTTTATAAGCAAAGGAAACAGAGCCATCGCTTGGTGTTTACACCCACAGGCACACACCGATAGGTACCTTGCAATTTATGAATGTGTAACGTGTAGAATTCAATAAAACAAAACTCAAGTACTTGAAAATACATTAACACTACGTAAGAACAAAGAAATGTTTCCTATTCGCGCTAGTCGTTTAGTTTAGTTAATATGTTTAATCAACATGTTTACATCTCTAACTATTATTATGGCTGAGCTCTGTAAAAATTTAGCCGTATATTTACGTGTTGACGAAACTAGTCAAGAAAATAAAAAAATTGTGCGAAATTATTTACTCAATTATCTCGTCACACAGCCCTTACCTCCATTCGCGCAGTCCAAAACTTAAGAGTTTTCAAAATATTTCACGATATTCCGAGAAATAGAGTGTTCATAATCCTAACGCTTGTTTCCTATTTCAAATTTTCAATGATCTCTACTCCATCCAACAACAAATATACTTTCTTGGTCCTAATCCCAAACGGAGGATATTCCAGGTTTAGATTTTATGGATTAGGTTAAATCATTCAAAATAGGCATGGAAGTTTCACCAAAGGAATTAAAAGTTTGTTAGAGAATTTAAATAACCTATAAAAACTTCCGCTGAAGAAGAACTATCAGAACACTTCCGCATCTGAGGTATGTGTCAAAGGTAACAAACAGGAACCATGGGACATGTTTAGAGAAAGGATCATAAGTCGGCAAAACAAAGTGTGGGATGCACGAAAGAGAACAAAGGAAGATGAGATTAGTTATGAAGTTTCCTTTCCAATTTCGGAAGAGGTTCTGAAGCTGGAGACAGGTGCGGGATGATGCATCAGAAGATGGAGGAGTTATCATTGGCTTGGTACTACTTAACGATGTTTTCTGCGAAAAGTTTTAGGATGAGCATCTGCCACATTTCTGAGGAAGAAATGAAACTTTCTGCCCTTTATTTCGGGAATTGTGAATGTGTGACTCCGAAGCGTAGGAAAGATCATTGAACCAATCAGCTCTGCTTGGAACATCCAAAAACATTGGAAGATATATTTTATTTTCAGATAATACGGTAATCTATCCCTTTTCGTAAAATGTTCAGAGTATTCATAAAGTGTAAGGGAATCTTATATCCAAGTACAAACTATTAAGGTTTGCTTACTTATGTAATGGATTCAATTCTCTAGAGAGGAAAAGCTAATGGACGACTTCCTATGACTAGCGTTTCTTGTGGGTTGAAACACATTCATCGTATGTTTTTGTATATAGTACGTATATGTTGAAGAGGAGCACAAATTTGTCACTGCCGACCTCATCATCAGCCACCTGATCTGAAATTGGTTGGACACAAACGGCACTTGACGAAAATTACACTAAAGAACCATAATTGGGTCCCTACTTTGATTCAGTCGCCGTCGAAAGACTTTGAAACAGCTGAATGCGTTCAAGGCGAAGTTGCTATCGCTCACTGATGCATGGAAGCATAGGAGAGCGCATCTTCCCGCTCTCTGCAGCGCTTTCAAAGTAAAACGACTAGCTTCCTTGTTTTTTAAGGCCTCCCTTAGTCCTAGTTAATGAGGTAAAGAGTTAAGACTGCTCCGCCATAAAATACCCTGCGGAAGAAATGCGTTTAAATCTCGAAAGATGTATTCTAAGCTGAAAAAGATTGAAGTATCGGATGGTGTTTAGCTTCGACGGAGAAGCATATCGATCTCCGAAGGAAATCACGCCGCTTTGCCCGGTTTATAGGTGCATGCTCGTCGAGGAGGTTAAACGGGGTGAAATGGAATTTCAGAGCTACGATCGTGCTCAAATAGGGGTTCCGAGCTGATTTGAACCTATGTCGTAAATAATCGTGTCAATGCCTTTCCACGTCATAGAAAGCCCTTGCCTTCCGGAGATCTTGTTAAAATGACGAACTTAATGCGCTGTTACATCACAGAGGATTTCACTCAAAAGTAAACACTAGTGGGCTATAAATTGCTTTCGGTTCTGTGAACATGGTGCATTGAAAATTCCTTCTTATACCGTTTGGTGAGGTAAAATTCAGCGATAAATTCCATGCTTAGACAACGGGGATAAAGTTAAAGGGAACTTAGTGGAAATTCTTCAGGCTAGGAAAGATTCCCGAGACTTTTATATTATCTCTGTCATGGGTAAGGCTCTGATTATCAATTGCAAAACTAAAAGTGAATTCAATCTTGCAAGGAATAGCTTGCGGTGAGATTTTCTATTGAGAATTGGAAACTTTTGCAGCAAATACAAAATAAATAGAATCTNGCAAAGGTAATCGTCAACAGTAAAATACGGGAAAGCAACACAGTGTAAAATACATTACAGGAAAGAAAGGATTAGGAAATGGAAACAAAATATATCAACGTTTTCATCTTCAGAAATCAATTTGTTTCCTTTTGAATCCACGTAGACTGTGGAGAAATGATCCCGCTTTTAAATTTTAGTAACAGGTGGAGCGTTTTCAAATATTTCTCGAAACAAAATTTGGTTGTTCCATAGATAGAAAAACACAGCGATCATGTTCCTTCCTTACAACAGAAGGTGCTAAAATAACAATGAACTCCCTCGTTTTGTTTTCTTTCTCTTCCCGCCACGTCCTAAGGGAATAAAAGCGACCTCCCGAACTGCCTTGCATGGGATTGGAGCGATACGCCGGCGTGCGCGAAGAAAGAGTAAATAAACGATAGGAATTTCCGTTTAGGTTCCGGGCGCAGTTGCAAGAGAAGGAAGAGAAAAGAATAGCGCTGTGCGCCTAGCGGAGATAGCGCCAACATCTTCGACGGCGACTAACAAAATGAAACTCACATGTGTTCCGATAGCGAAGAAAGCACCTGCTGATAAGTGCCGTGTGGGAACATCACATATTCCATTTTTAACCGCTATTGCTCCACAGTATCTGGGTTCGCCTCCACCCCTCGAATTCGCCCAACCACCCGATCCTCTTCCTAAACCTCCAGGCCCAACAATTTCCATCCCCTCGTCATTCCATTTCTCCCTTTATCCTCCCCTGCGGTAGCTTCGTTATCCATGTCTCTCCCCATTATCTCTCTCTCTCTTCTCGCCACTCCATTTCATCTCTCTTTCATCTTCTATCGCCTCGCTTCTATATACGTCTCCCTTCTCATCTTCCTCTCTATTTATCCTCTCTATCCCCCTCCTACTCTCTCTTTCCTTTGTCAGCTTTCTTCGTCACATTTAATAAGTAGGGATGGGCAAGTATTAAAGGCAAAATAGACTCCAGAATAGCTAAGTGGTTAGCTCGATAACCTTTGGTGAAGGTTAATGTAAATTTGTGAGATTTTTTTTGAGGTACGCGGTGATTAACTGTACACAAAACTACTTACATTAAGTGTTGGAGAGAAATTCATCTGAATAAATACATTTTCTCAGTAAAGATTTGTGCTCGGTGCTGTACTTCTTTCTCTGATACATCGCATTCCGCAGAAAAAGCCGAAAGTCCTTCCTTATCAGAATCTGTGGAAAGTTATTAAATTCTTATAGGCAATTCGCCAGATGATGGAAGTACCCATTCTATGCCTAGAGTTAATTTTCCCCTCTTGTTCTCATTTAAGTTTCTTAAAACCCTTTCTTTTCATTTGTTAGTCAAATAACTGCTTCATTAGTTGTTAGATCTGCTTATTTTGATCGCCATCCAGTAGTGCCATTTCTTTATCGTTTCTAGAATTACTTTCTACGTTTCTATATTCCATGCTTCACGGCCATGAAAAACTTGATGTGTTGCAAGGGTATATAAGAATAAAATTACATTTCTGTTTCTCCACACATGCATTTAAATTCCTCGATCGACCTTTATTAAGACCTGATGATGATGATGATGAAAAACGGAAATGTAATTTTATTCTTACATATCTCTGTAATGCTTTCCAGTAATATCTGCCACTATTGAATTTATTTCAAGTGTTGCTTTCATGAATTATTTCCTATGATTAAAGCTTGAATAAAAGGTATATTGGAGCTAATTGGATCTGGCTTTCCCTTAGTACGAGTATTTTATAAGTACATCATATTGTCATACATACATCATAAACCATTGTGGGCATAATCTTTAAATACATAGATAAAATAAACTCAGCATGCAAAGATTTTACTTCGTGGAAGGCCATAATAATAGAAAAGAAATATCTGGTACACTTCCATAGTTACAATTAATGCGACATGTTTCGCAAGCGAGCTAGCCTTATCAGACACAATTGTTTTGCGATTCATATCAACACCTTCATCGGACCCTTCGTCTCACCGAAATTTTCCTTCTTTACCCCTTTTTCTCTAATTTGATGAATCACAAAAAAACTGTGCCTGATGATGCTAGCGAAACATGTCGCATTAATATAATCGGATGAATATGATATATTTCTTTGCCATCAACATAGATAAAATGTTTTGTTTGCATCGTTTATAGAAAGTTTGAATATATGAGCACCCTAATGTTTAAAAGACTCTGACCGATATAACGGATATAAATAAACGTATCACGTCGCTTTCATTGTTTCTTGCTAAGTAAATCACAAGAGTTACCTGTTAATGATGGAATCGATTTAACGCCATGATTAAATATCATAGCTACGTACAGATCCATTGCTTTTTGCATCAAATAACTATTGAAGCTTTAAGGTAAGTCCATGTCCGCAGAAGTAATAAATCGTGTGGTTGTATTCTTTCGTTGCCCTGTTCTTAAGTAGTATTCCGAAATATTTGCGAGCCCAGCTGAATTCCGCAAAAGAAGAATATTAATGGATTGAAAGGGGAGTGGTGGGCACGAAAGTTGGGGGTTGAGGAATTAATTTCCTCTAATTATCATCCGCTTACCACGGGGTCGAACCCCTTCTCATTGTATCTCTGCTTTCCAGCTTCATGTTGACTCCTTCCCGAATTTTTATGCACAGCCCATTAAAATAATGCGTTCTTTAATCCCAGACTTGGCTTCCATCAACTTATCTTCCTCTTAATCTCCTCGTTCCTTCAATCTCCTCCTGTCGTTCACCAACAGACCCATTGTCCATCGAGGGCCATGTCCCATTACTTTCCGATATCCAGAGGCAGGACCGCCGTAAAAAAAACACGGAGAAGCAAATGACGCAGAGCGCGTTCCGCAAAATCTCTCGTTGGAGAATCGCTTTCCCGTATTACGTAAAAATTCTTTGTCTGGAATTGGGTACTTTTTACATGACTTAATCCATATAGCTGATAGTTGCCTTGGTTGTCCTCATGTCTGCACTAAAATGAACAGATTCTCGACTCCAATTAAAATTATGGTTTTATAATGCAAATTGATTCGTAAAATGTCCCCGGATAGTCAAGTGAGGTTCGCCTTTGTTGAAGTTGGTCACTGGTTCGATTCCCGGTGGGTGCCCACCTTTACTAATATTTATCCAGTATCGTGACTAATGTGAGCAGCTATATGAGATCCCGTCAAATGTAGCCGTTAACAGATAGCGTTGAAATCGATGCGCTATCCACATGTCCCTACATGTAATGCCGTTTGTCTATCGTGATCGTAATTGGTTGAAACGAATGATTTCTTATCCTTTAAGTGATGCCTTCAAAAAAGAAATAGATATATTTGAAAATTTTCCAGCAAGCGAAGCGTTTTCGCCATTTCTCGGCCTCAGATGATGAATTTTTGTAGCATCTACACACGTGCGCGAGCTCAAAAATTGACTAAAAACATTCGATGGTTTCCATTCTTCTCTAATATCAACAGAATTTAGTTTTTTGCTCCTAGTAATGACTTGAGAACTCGATGGGAAATAGCAATCCGGCTATCGATTATTTCGCTTATGGAGATGAATCCGAAGCGAATGATTTCGGTTAGCCGTGTTATCACTGTTGTACGATCTTCGATATAACGACCTCCCAAATACCGCCAACCTCATACTGCGACAGTTTTTGATTACGAACTGATCTTCTGCATTATTTTTTAAGAAATTACTATTTAAATAAATCAGTTAAATGAGTAACTTCCATGGACTTTTATTTCGGTAACTATTTTTGGCAGCAACGTGTATTTTATATCTATCATTATGTGAAAGATGCTATACCAATATTAGAAAGAGAGCTATAGGTACTGTCGTTCTGTTCTTCTGAGATCTACCAAATATAAACTATGAAAATAGAAGAGAGAAAAATCCAAGTTTATCACTATCTCAATGTAAACAATGAGAAGATTACGTTAAAAATAGAATAGGAGATAATAATCTACTTCCTAGGAACAAGAACTGCGTTGAGACAGAAACTGAAAACCAGTATCTTAGTGGTTCTCGATATAACCGACTATCTTAGCCTTCACTTCGTGGAACCTAGCTTAATAGCACATAACTTGAGGAAAACGGAATGCTCTGTTCAATACATTTCACCATAAACATTTAGTTAAAGGTAAAGAACTGCTGGGTGTAAAATTGTATAGCCCAAAAATATAAAATGAAGGTACGCTAACATGGAGTACAATAAAATCAATTCGATCTGGCCATACTTCGTGGAAAGACATAATGAAATAAAGAAAAAGACTTGGTGATTTCCACAAGATATATTTAAAGACACTACCAGTTTCGGCAAACAGCCATCATCAGATGAGGTTACAAAGTAACATGCAGGACCTTATGTAGGGGCTAACTTGGAAGGGAGAGTAAGGAGAGGGGAGGGGTTAGGAAAGGTAATTTCATTGGTTAGGTTCGTTGCACAAGTGATTTCTATTATTTTCATCGCATTCAACTTCTTCCCTTTGGGCAGCCTGTGGAGAAGATTCGCGGAAAACGTGCTCTGATGTCCATTATCCACCAAATGGGCTGCGAAGGCTGAGGAAGCAGTGTTCTTCAGGCGGTAGCACCGTAGGTGTTCTTGCTCCCTAATCTTAATGGGGCGACCACTCTGACCCACGTAGGTCATTGGGCAGTCCTCGCAGGATAATTCATAAACCCCC
>KZ308883.1:18678-30006 GCA_000376725.2 Ladona fulva
ATATTGGTAGAATTTTTCGAAAAATATATTAAAATATAACCTTTTGCATCCAACCTGCACTAAAAGTTGAAACACTTATAATCTCCATTAAATGAACAAAAATGTTTTGATAATATTTTAAATATAAAAGATTGACATTCATGTAACAAATAGAGTAGTATTTAAAAGATATTGATCCCATCCAATGCATTTTTGATTTGCTTCAACATATCATGCCAAAAACTTGCATATGGAAAACATGTTTGTAAAATGTAAAAAAATTAAAATATGCTAATTAGAAATGTAAGATTATAAAAATTGATGTGTCAAATTTTACTAAATTATTACTAACATAATGGTGTGGTGCTGGTTGATAATAACATATATCTGCATAAACGGTGTTGTTGTAATGATTCCTGTAACTCTCGGTGTCTTATTATGGCGTGTAATAAATGTGCGTAATGAAACTCTAACATCTGAAATATTATTTTAAACGAGGAAAACCATAAAAAAACACCCCAATTGAGCGGAAAATTGTGCTGAAAAATCTTCCGTCCGCTTTACATACGCGGTGTGGAAACAAGCACAAAAAACAAAACCCTCTAACCAATGTATTTGAAGAATCGCTTACCTAAAAGAAAAACTTAGTGGGTAGTGGAATATTGAACATATATTTTTAACTTTTTTCCTTAAACAGAGAAAATTAAGTTAACTCACTCACAACATAAAAATACCAAAAAATCTATCTCTAACCGTTGCTTACGCTTTTCTTTTCCCTTTATAGCATTCCAAATGTTTCTTTATGGATCCAAACGGGATGGTGTACTTGAACCTCTTTGTACACCTTGGAAACGAATATTTATTTGAAATGTTGATTTATTAATGGCATGAATTTGGAGTTTTTCAGCTGGCGGCGTTACTCATGGCGGAGTTCATATCCCCAAAACAGTAATAAAAGTTGCAATGCGGCATCAGAAGATTTTTGGAGAATTTCCTTCTCGCAAGTGATTTTTTAAATGACAAATTGATCGTTTGATACGTGTTTTTGTCTCGGGAGATTGTTTTTGAGAGAAAATGACTTATTATTTTATGAAGAGTTTTATTTGCCGTTGACACGTTTCTCTCTCATTTCAACGCTAATATATGACCAGTATTTTATAAAAAACTAGGATTTTTAAAACGGGTAAATCCTGCTGGCATGTGTGTGCGGTAATGTAGAATCCGGCCGGTCGTAAATAAACCATTGACTTGGCCTGATAAACACATTCCTGTCAAATGAAGTTATTCAAATAGTAAGCTTCTCTCGTTTGACGAGATAGCTAACTCTGTGAAATATTCATCAGAATTTTGTAATTGTTTTTTACTAAATAAACCGCGAATTGTTTGTTTAACATTTGTTTAATTTCCTCAAACGTCAGTTCAGTAACAGTCAAAGCTGCTGTTTTTTTAATCCTCAAGTGAAACGTGTTAATTTCTTAAACTATATGCTGAAAGCTGCTACGTTAAAATAACTTGGAATGTGGTGTATAAAGATTTCTTTCTTATTTCTGTTGTCTAACCTTTCATTTTGCGTAAAAAATTATGTTTTCGCGGCTTTCATGATTATTAATTTTTAAATGGGTATATCATGGAGCTGTAATTTAAAAAGTTACTTCAAACTCAATCTTTCCAAACTATTTGCTGAAATTCTTCGCTTAAGTACTGAAAATGCACTAATAGTAAACTGTAAACGAGTTATTTATTTAGGTAAACTCTGTTTTTTGAGTCGTGTTTCCATTACGGCGTAGCTCTACAAGGTGCGGCCGTGTCAACTGTTGATTTAGTTCCATTATTGATTCAGAAATCAGATTTCCACCCTTAAATATCAACAGTTAGATGTTCTCTCCGTTTTCAAATCGGAGAATAAAAGTTCTTTTTGCAATGAGCCTTTTAATAATATCAAAGAAATACTTGCTGCGTTCCACTGCTACAACAAATGTTATGTTTTAAATTTTGGTTGAAAATCTTTCCTTCGATGGAAGATATTAATTATGTAACCGCTTTCAAGCTATTAATTCCTCAGAGTAGAGTTTGATTCTTTTTTTTTAATTAATCTGTTCGTATGAATAAATTTCCTGTAAGTCTGGGTCATCTGGGAGCCCATGTCACTTTTGATGGCTCTCGTAAGGGCAATAGCCTCAGTTGATTAACCGCTATGCGGTGCATCACAATATCACCGAAGTGACACTAACATTTCTTTATCTCTTTTTCAATTGACCATCTATCCCAACTCCATCTAACCTACTTTTGACCCCATCAAACCATTATTCCTTTACTCTTAAACTTTTGTTGCTCTTTTTTACCTATATTCCTATTTACAACAATATTTACCTATTATACCATGCAATAATTTAATATTTTCAATTCAAATCCTTTTCGCTGATATTATATTTCAATACTCTCATTAATTCCTTCTTTATCACATTAACCGCAATTTAATCATCAACTTGTTTAAATCAATAATCCCTGTCATTTTCTTTATCAATATCACTTTGACTATTCCCTTTTAACTTCATTCTTCGATCTCCTTTTCCAAAATTGATGGATCTTGAATCACACTCTTTGTACAAACCCATCCTTTACTTTCCTGAGGTGCAATATCTAAATTTATCAATCCAACTAAAATGTTCCGTAACATTTCGCGTTTCTCTCCCCTAATGTCACTTTATCAAAAAAAATAATTAATCAATCGCTATTCTTAATTTCCGTCGTTCCAATGATTATCGTTTCCGCACCATCAACTTTTTTATACTAAACGTGATGTTTGCATCAATTTACATATTAAATTCTTATAATTCCGCCAAAATATTAACTTTGTTGCCAATGACTAATACAATTATATAAATTGCCTTCGTCTGATTACTATACATCTCACGGTGTCATTCTCCACCTCATTTAACTCTACTTTTTCCTTCTTCCCTCCCCTTGATTTTTCTTCGAATCCTTTGTGACCATCGCAATCCGCCTCCATCTTTCCTCCCCATACTGTCAATAACCCTTCCCGCACCCATCGGCGTGTGGTGCGGACACAGCCGCAGCAGCAGCCGTGGCAGCAGCCGCAGCGGCAGCGGAGTTCGGGGCACGTGGCGCAGCAGAAGCAAACGGCACGGCGAATGCAACCGGTCCTCTGGTATCCTCGTCGGCGGTGCAAGCGGCTGCAGCTGCCGCATCCAGCCTCCTGAAGGCGGAGAGGGGCAGATTCAGACACGACCCGTACGGGAGGTATGCGGCCAAGTTGCCGCTGTAGAGAGAGGAGTGGTCGGCGGGCGGTGCGGGCAGAATATGGGGACGGAGTAGGAAGCCCAAAGGTGGAGGAAATTTTAAAAACTGATGATGGGGGGGAGGACTTTTCGAGAGACCAAAAAACTCTTTTAACCATGATTTAAAAGTAAGCATATTTAAGAAAAGAAAGAAAAAACGCACAGAATAAAAAATTAAAAAGTATATTTATAAAATGNAAAGAATTTAGCCAATAATTGTTAATTTAATCGACTAAGAATATGTACCAGTATGATGATGAGAAACCTTAAAATTTTAAATGAAAATAGTCCTTTAAGATCTCCTATACTTGAACAATTAAATTCTAATATAGTTTCCTATCAGCTTAAAAAATACTACCCACATGCTCTTTACTACTCACTTGGTCTACTTATTTTACTGTGAGATCTATTTTGGCAGTTGCAGCTTTAGAAACCATTGTACTTATTTATCTCAAAATTTTCAATTCTATGCGTCTACCTCCGGGGGCATAAATAAATTCCAATATTTGAATATCATACTCGTAAACAGTAATTTGCAGCAGCACATCATTCGCAAGAATCTAATCTAAATTAAGTTGGGATAACACAATCGAAGTTTACTTATGTCTATGATAATTAGAAATATTAACATTTACTTACCTAGCAACGCTTCTTTTTAATGGATAAGATAAAACTTTTATTTTTAACGTGTGAAAACTATACTTTCATTTGTATTCGAACTATATATTTTCATTTGGATATTCTTTTTCCTCAATTCTTTTAAACGTATAAATTTTAGTAGGTACTGTTCCATTCATCTTATTATCATTTCAATCAAAAGTAGACTTATCATAAGTCACCATCGGTAGCTTTAATGACCGTATACATTTCTTGTTTTTTACAAATTATCTTTGCTACGTTCGCCTGAGAAATTAAGGTGCGTCTTACAGACCGGGAAATACGGTAAGTATTTCCTTATACTTCAGAGAGTTATTTTCCTCTAGCACACATGCCATATCATTAGCTATACTACTCTCGATGTCTGAGGACGGCATTGATAAAAGCTTGCGGCCTACGAGGCCCGTAGAATTGGAGAAAGCCCTAAATCTATGCACAACTCCCCTTCTAATAAATGGTTACTAATCCCACCCTGCTTCCTCATTCCCACAAACTTTTTTACAAACGCTCTTTCCTGCACCCGAAGTGGAAGCTCGCCCGAGAAAGTCAATTGACTATCAACTTCACTTTCCGTCAGAACTCCTTTCTCTCTTTAAGTCTCCGCCGATATCAATTGAAGCCCACAATTCTTCGATGGCTGTCCTCTCCGTTCTATAGAAGAGGTCGACGTCCGGTCCCCTTTTACTTCCGAAATGCTAAACTGTTGAATTTTATGGTTCCATTTTTTAATTGAAGAGAGAAACAAGAGAAGGAAAGCGGTCCGTTAATGGAGCGCGCAGCTTTCAAAGGCGTTCTCCGCCATATTTTAGCCTGTGGCGTGGAATGGGAGTACAAGGCTGTCTGTGCGATAAAGAGATATTAAAGGGGGTAAAGGACTTTAAAATCGATAAAACAAGAAGAAATTACTTAGAGTTGCTATCTTCAATTTGAGAGTTGTTTATTTAAAACGACGCAGCTGTTAGTAATAAGACCACCGCATTTTTTAAGGTTACGTCAATTACTTCCTCAATTCGTATGTTGGTTGGATGGAATAATCGACAAAGTGGAGAATAGTCTCTGTGGATATTCGTCACCGATTAATAACTTGCAAAAGTGAATGATATATATAATAGCTAAGCAAATTATCATTTATTACTTTTTCCTTATAAAGTAAAGAATATATTTGCTATTCCCTATCTTTAGAGGACACCATTTAAAATACTATCAAAGGAAAAGATATTGATTCAACATGAAAGTGAAAGATTAGATCCAGAGCTCAATCCCAATGTTTACTGANATATTTATAAAATGCTAAAATACTCGTGAGAAAGTTGTCGCTTTGTTGAGAACTCACCCTCTTCATAGAGATATCGTCTTTTTCCGTTGAAACCGAAGGGAAACGCCAGTGTGGAGAACGTGCTCGTTCGGTGTGTGTTCTTATTTCCAAGGAGCACCGTAATAAAAGGTGAAGCTAAGAAAATCGACCAAAGAATTTAAACGCTATACTGCTTAAATTTAAATAAAAAAAATGTGTTAACGAAAAGAGAGGTGAGCGCACGCTAGCTCACCCGTGCGCGCTTTATACACACACGCAAAGAAAATTACACTCAAATACACGTATTGTATCTAAATTTTAAACACGCTCAAGCCCTTCTCTTTCCGTTCCCAGGATTCCTTTGCACAAAAACTCGCATGTCCTTAGTTTCGGACGAGAGCTGAAGGAGCTTCTCGGCCCGAAACGACCACCACCACACTTCCCAGCCTACTTTTAACATTATGAATAATAAAAGAATTGAACTCGTTATAAAAAACAAAGTTTTAAAGCAATCCATAAAATATACCTTATAAAACATCTTCGAGGAAAAACAATTTGTTTAATTGTAGTTGCTATTGATCCTCAATTCTCTTTAAACAGAAACAAATTTAAAATGTATATAATTTCTCAACCGCGCCTATCCTCGTTGTTGAACTTTATCAAGGATATAGAGTTGTCGATTTAAAGCATGTATTCTTTCAAATCGGGTCGCCGAGTTGCTGTTCGTCATTGATTTATTTATATTTTACTTTTAAGCGTAAGAATATAATTAGGTATAAGTATTACAACGTTAAAACAAGGAATATACGGTTATATTGCTCTTACTGCCTGTAAATATTAAACGGATACATCGCTTTAGTTAACTATTTGGTATGCACTCGCATTGATGATCGTAAAATCGGGTAATTTATTTTGTCATGGTGCAGTATTCCTCGAAAGATAATAAATACTTTATTCGGATGTTAAGTAAATTTTCTCTTGTAAATTTTAATGGAGATGTCTTTATCACGGTTTGACGTTGCTTTCCATTTGAATTTATTCAGTACTGTTCTCTAATTTAAGGAAGTTAAGAGGTTATCTACTGATGTTAAACAAGGACATTTTATTCCTTATGTACAAATATCGAGATATATGTTACCTTGACATGCTTTGAAGCATTTGTTAGAATTTAACGATTACAGACTCATCCGTCTTAGAGGTACATTTGTGTCCAAATGAGTAAGAACGGAGAAAGTGGAATCCGAAAAGTTATATAGACCACGAATATAATCAGCAGCTTCACAAAATAAATATTTACACTAGCCAATAAAATATCAGAAATGAATATATTTTTTAATTTGATTGATTGCTGGAGAATTTAAGCGCGTGTTGGCTCATTTTCGGTCGAATTATCCAGTTAAACGTCAAACTGGGACATTTCGCGAGGTTAACGTCAATTACTTAGAGTCTGGAGTAATTTTTCGCTCAAAATGCACCAACGTGAATTCTATTTCTTGCATCTCATCGTAGTATTGCAAAAATTCTACATTGTGACGCGAAAAATTACGTGTAAATTTTCGAATTTCGAGAAACAGGGAACAATGATCTGCAATTTGTAACTAAATCCTCTCTCTATTAGAAAAATATACGAAAGAATGCACCTTCGATGAAAGAATTTGTAGCAACTATTCAATAACTGTATTATAGATGAGAGAGCGTAAAATTCGTGAATGTAAAGGAATTTGAGATTGCTTTCATGGAATATTTTATATATTAAAAGTAGTCTTTAAAACCCCTAGTTGTCTGGCACGCCGTTTAAACGGGAATTTCATTTAGAATCTTCGAGAAAGTAAATGTTACCGAATGTTTATGAAAGGCCCTTTAGAGAGTCTAATAGTGAGGTAGAGTCGTTTGCTTCTGGACGCGTTCATAAATAGATCGCAAACAAATATACACATATATATAGGTGTCTAAAAACTATTTTAACATTATTGTTTTAAATAGATTTTCGACATCTTGTTAGAGTAAGATGTTCGATTTTCTAGAGAGGGAAAAGTAATATATAACTGTTAAACCGAGAGAGTTTTTTCATAATATAAAGATAAATGTGGGACCACTTTTGGATTGAGCCTTGTCTTCAATGTGGACGCCTCGCCCGCCCTAGGAGTCCTAAGGGTCATATGTTAATGTCGTTCAAACCGAGCGTAGTTTTTGGAGGTCGAAGAGCGTGTAACTGTGAAAGTTACCATTTTCTATTCCGCGTGAATGCAATCTCATTCTATAGAAAACGACGTCGAATCTTTTATTCTCCTCTTTGGCATGTTACGAGCATTTTGCAGCCGAGAGAATAAGGTCGTTACTTATCATGCAGTGTTCATCCAAAGGAAACGAACAGCTATGACAGAAAGACGTCACCGAACATTTCAAATGACTAACGCTGTCAAACGCCGTGTATTTTCGTGTTTGAATAGAAACTGCCCATCGGAAAGCTTGTTGCGACAAGCTTCGCGAGGAATTTGTTATCCTCGGGATTTGGGAGTCGCGGGGAAATAATTAGAATCTTTGATCCAATGTACGGGAGGGATACGCAGCGATGCTTCGACACACTATTGTACTAAGGCGATGCCAAAGAAGGCGGGCCACATAAATTTGGACATAGTTAATGTCCTCAAAGTGATCCTATTACGGGTTGAATGCTAGTGTTTTAACTTTCAATTTTAGGAGCTTCTGAATTATAGTTACATATATCTATAAATTAATCTTCGCTTAGTCCAATCTTTTCTATTGATTCGTAGCCATAATTAGTTCGTGGCATAGTTGCCAGCATGTATCCGAAGATTTGTTATTGATTTTGAAATAGTGAGTAATAAAAGGTCTGCTTTTTAAAGGAAACGACGAGCAAAGATTCATTAGTTCGTATGGCTCGATTTTTTGAAAGCGCACTTTACTTTTGTTATTCAAAGCCGTCTTTAATTTCTACGGCTGGCGTACGGGTATTATGCAATCTTTTCACCGCTAATTGCATTTCAACCCCTCTTCCCCTCTCGCTGTCAACATAATGTCGCTGTGACAAGTGCATCGGCCACCCGCGTGTGTCTCACTTCACCTGTGCGGCAGAAGCCCCGCTACTACATCATCCGTAATTCAAACAAAGTCGCCGAAAAATTCGTTTTAAACCAGTGAAACGCCTAGTTGAGAGAATTAATGTATCACCGTGATGTTTCTGATCTCTTTCCCCTCTTTTCGATGCCTCTTAATTAGGGTTAGCAATCATTCATCTGCGAAATATTTTCTCTACATTACAATCGTTGGAATTTTTCCCTCCCGTGAGGCAACGAGTCTTTCGGATAAAAACGGCCGGTGTGTTAACTTGAGCTTTTTCACACTTACTTTCGGCAGCACAATAGGTTCCACTCTTACAGAATGTTCCTCATCCAATAAAAGAACGCGAGTAAAGAATTAGACTACTAGCAGTCGTAAAACTTCATCTCTTTGGGAAATTCAGCTTTCAACGTGGCAGTTGGCTGTGCAGATATCGGTGGAATTTCCTCTCCTCTTCGTTCTGCTAGTTCGCTTCTCCCTGACTTTATGATCACTAACAAATCCTGCCTTTCGCCCCTTTCTACATATCGGATTTGAAATCATATCACGAGAAAAATTAAGATTCGAGAGAGACTGCCTAAAGAGAGAAAGTTCAAATGTGCTAAATCTGTATACGTCGCCTTCCCAATATTTTTTACTCTTCGACATCACCTAAATAACACCCGTAAATAAAACTGATGTCTCGATAGCATTTGTTTCCCAGAGTTATTAAAGCGCCTTTTCGAATCCCTGGCGCTATTTTTTTGACAAGCAAGACAGAAAACTGGTTTTTCCTGGGATTACGTTCCGACCAGCTTGCTCGCGGTAATGTATTCTTCTGTTTTTTGTTTCTCCTTTTGCTGTCGGTTTGGGGGGTTGTCGGAGGAAATTCTTGGGCAGGCACGCGGCCCTTTCGCGTTAAGCTTCGTCTTAGGCAAAAAAAATAAATTTATAGTCCACGAACTTTTTTTCACCTCGCTAACATGGGTCTCATGGCTAGCAACTTTGAGTGTTTAGTCATTTATTTCCAAAACGACCAAAAACGATGATCCATTACTTTCGATATTCAAGTTGTAAATATTATACATACATATATGATAGGAAATATTTGTGTGTTTATCATAATTTGCTTTCTCATAAAAAAGTGTGTGGATTAACTCAAGAGTTTATATCTTAAATTAAAATGAATATTTTAAATATAAAAGATTGACATTCATGTAACAAATAGAGTAGTATTTAAAAGATATTGATCCCATCCAATGCATTTTTGATTTGCTTCAACATATCATGCCAAAAACTTGCATATGGAAAACATGTTTGTAAAATGTAAAAAAATTAAAATATGCTAATTAGAAATGTAAGATTATAAAAATTGATGTGTCAAATTTTACTAAATTATTACTAACATAATGGTGTGGTGCTGGTTGATAATAACATATATCTGCATAAACGGTGTTGTTGTAATGATTCCTGTAACTCTCGGTGTCTTATTATGGCGTGTAATAAATGTGCGTAATGAAACTCTAACATCTGAAATATTATTTTAAACGAGGAAAACCATAAAAAAACACCCCAATTGAGCGGAAAATTGTGCTGAAAAATCTTCCGTCCGCTTTACATACGCGGTGTGGAAACAAGCACAAAAAACAAAACCCTCTAACCAATGTATTTGAAGAATCGCTTACCTAAAAGAAAAACTTAGTGGGTAGTGGAATATTGAACATATATTTTTAACTTTTTTCCTTAAACAGAGAAAATTAAGTTAACTCACTCACAACATAAAAATACCAAAAAATCTATCTCTAACCGTTGCTTACGCTTTTCTTTTCCCTTTATAGCATTCCAAATGTTTCTTTATGGATCCAAACGGGATGGTGTACTTGAACCTCTTTGTACACCTTGGAAACGAATATTTATTTGAAATGTTGATTTATTAATGGCATGAATTTGGAGTTTTTCAGCTGGCGGCGTTACTCATGGCGGAGTTCATATCCCCAAAACAGTAATAAAAGTTGCAATGCGGCATCAGAAGATTTTTGGAGAATTTCCTTCTCGCAAGTGATTTTTTAAATGACAAATTGATCGTTTGATACGTGTTTTTGTCTCGGGAGATTGTTTTTGAGAGAAAATGACTTATTATTTTATGAAGAGTTTTATTTGCCGTTGACACGTTTCTCTCTCATTTCAACGCTAATATATGACCAGTATTTTATAAAAAACTAGGATTTTTAAAACGGGTAAATCCTGCTGGCATGTGTGTGCGGTAATGTAGAATCCGGCCGGTCGTAAATAAACCATTGACTTGGCCTGATAAACACATTCCTGTCAAATGAAGTTATTCAAATAGTAAGCTTCTCTCGTTTGACGAGATAGCTAACTCTGTGAAATATTCATCAGAATTTTGTAATTGTTTTTTACTAAATAAACCGCGAATTGTTTGTTTAACATTTGTTTAATTTCCTCAAACGTCAGTTCAGTAACAGTCAAAGCTGCTGTTTTTTTAATCCTCAAGTGAAACGTGTTAAAATAATACCTTTGGTATTTTAAAAAGTCATTATTGATTTAAAACGCTATCTACCTAACTATGACTATAAATTCAAATACATAATATTGCGAGTTAGATAAAACAAACTCCTTAAATTAGATTCCCATTCAAATAGAATGCCAATCAAGAAAAGTCTTTTTCCTCCATGAATTGAATGTCTGGTATCATGTCCCTTTCAAATTTAATACCTTAATCAACTTAAATTTCTTTCTCCTCATAACAAATTATTCACGATTCAAATGAAGTAGCTGAATTTGAAATATCTCTTAGTTAAACTTTTTCCAGTTAATGCTCATTACGTAGAGACCTTATCAAATTTTAATTTGGGGAATACAATCGCACATTCGATTGCAATTCATAAATATAAATAATGAATGAATAATTTTAATGATCATTCTGTGTTCTGAGGAAGGACTGATCTTTTCCTTATACACATATAGTCATTTCCTTTGAATTAAACAATACACTGTGAACTTCCTAGTCAGTGACTAAAT
>KZ308883.1:41689-80173 GCA_000376725.2 Ladona fulva
TTACATGCAGAATTTATTTAAGAATAGCCATGAGAAGTTTCAAAGTCCGCACTCAAGAAAACCATTTTCTTAATAGCATATACCATGATCTTAAGGATGATAATACATTTATCTTCCGTATTCTTTCGTTTTATTCCCAAAATATTTTGAAAAATTGCAAAAATTGAAGCCCCTGATAATTCACAGCTAAAGTTTATATGCATTATTAATTAATTAATACCTCTACCATCCCATGATGAGATAGCACATCAGAGAGCCGAGGCCTAGCGGCAGTCAACTAATATTATCATATATGTGGCTAGCGAATAACCTCCTAATTGGTTTGTGACCAACACCGATGGAACCGCTGTCTATACCTATTCACACAGCACCCCAATTTTTCACCATGTACAGTGGACTAGAATCGAAATATTTCCATAAAAAGTTGTATGAAAGATTTATCCCGTGTCTGTCGATGTCCATTTTTACTACTTCCCTCGCTTTATGTAAAAATTTACTCTAAAATAAAGTTCCGCCATTTTGTTACATAAAGTATACAAATATTCAACTGTGGTCATTAAGGCTCACTATAATAAATGATAAGAAACAGATTTGTTGCATGGTCTTATGTTATACCGGATAATTTTCCTCGTTTGGAATCAGCTTGAATTTGAAGAATTTCGCGAAAAATCGAAGACATGTCATGTTTAACCCCTTGTATCATTGTGATGCGTAGCAGTTAACGTAAATGTAAGTAGTAAGTAGTGTACAGTAGTAAGCAGGATTTGTTCAAGAGTAGCCATGCGGAGTTTCAAAGTCCTCACTAAAAAAAACCATTTTTGTATTTTTGGCCAGTTTTTTTCGATTCTAACCCTCTGTGCGATGCTTGGTTAGCGACTTGGCCTCTACCGGGAATCAAACCTGGCTCAGAGAGCCTTACTTCCCAGATTCCACCCAAGGCTGTGAACGATGCCGCTTTGTCGAACGAACTCACGCGCCCAATACCTACAAAGTCTCCCAAAGGGCATGGAGAAGTGTTCTGGTGGAATAGCTCAAGAGCAACCGACCGGAAGAATTGGGAGACCCGAGTTCGTGTCCCGGTTTCGTCAGACTTTTTTCATGTCCGTTTCTCCTTGGGAATCTTTTTACCATTCTTCCCGATATGCCTTCTGACAAGTGAACGCCGCCCTGTTTTATACTCCCACTATTTCTCATCCCAGACTCTTTCTGCTTTTTCCACTATTCTACTGGCGTCTTTTTGATCGCATCCTTCCACTACTCTCTCGGACAACTCCTTGGTCTTTTTTGTCTTTCTTTTCCTCCTCTTCTTTTCTTCTTTGGAATTGCATTTCTTTCATGCGTTTCATGTGACCAAACCATCTTGTTCTCTCGATCTCCTATTGGAGCCTTTCTATACCCAGAAATTCTCTGATTCTTTTTTTTCTCATCTTATCTTACCTTTTATACCCAGAATGCACCTTAGAAATTTCATTTCCATCGCTTGAATTCTGTTATCTTCTCAACCTGTCACATTTCTCTTATTGAAAGCAAACTTCAGGATGGGCACCAGATAAGTTTCAAACATCAAATTCTTGCATTCAACGGGCACTTCCTTTCTCCAGACCATGCCTCGTATACCCCGTGCTAATTTTTACATCCTCTGACAACTCCTTGCCCAAATATTCAAAATTTCTCACAACCTCCAGCTGTTGACTATTCAATTCAGTTTTTCCTTTTCCCCTACCTTTATCTCTTGCCACCTGCTACACCTAACTCCTCCCTGATTTTAGTAATGTAATAACACAAATTAGTACAGCAGATTAGTATTAATTAATATTGCAATATTAGCACACAAATTATAATTATTCCTTTCCCACAGTTGTTTATTCAATTTTTTGTGCGCAGATGATTCCACAATTTAGTCTCTCTCGAGTATATCTTATTTATATTCGCATGTTACAGTAAACAAGTCACTTCTTAATTGATAATTTTAAAAAAAACCTCTGATTGTCATTTTTGTTAGTACAGGAAACTTGGTAATTAAACTGGAAATTTCATAGTAATCTATTTATACAGTTCATGATAAATTATTGATTTATGGTGATTTCTTTGTAATGATTGATACAAACATAATTATTATTTCAACCAGATTTTATTTCACAAACAGGGTCTCACTCAACATAATATTTCCAATTTTTTGAGGATGAGTAATAGAGAACCTAAAGTTATGTATGGGTTAAGTCATGTATGCTTTTGTGGGACAACACTAAAATGGTGATACATAATAACAAGGAAGACATTTAACCAAAAGTTGAATATAAACTTCGTTCAGTGAAACGAATTTAGAATGCAAATCTTCCCTTACAAAATAGTTGGAAAATAAATTTCCATTTCTAAGTTTATCATTACTACAACATTTACTTTAATCAAGAAAGAATACACTTCCACCACTCATTCACTTGGAAACATTCCTTAGCCGGGTCAATCGACGACCTTGCGTACAATTAAACGAAAAGAAAATTAATAAAATGTCAGTATTCTAGAGCAATGACATATATTCTAGATTAATTACAAAAACTTTTCATATATTTCAATTTACGTTGGTGGGGTGTAAATATTAGTGTATTTATGAATGGGAGGGTTGTCGTCTAAATTGATATTTCATTATTTTGGGAGGTGATAATATTAGGAGTCAAAACACTAAACTTTACATTTTCATTTAAATGTAAGTTTTCGTTAGCAAAAGAAAGCGTATTCGTCATGTCAAAAGATTTTATTCTTCTCTGCAGAATCCATGTTTGGATCTTCTCCGGACAACTTTCCATCAATCCTTCTTCCCTTCATTCTCCATTCCGCGGTCTTTCACATTTTTATCGATTATTCGGGCTCCACCCGTTTGTCATATCCCTTATTTTACTTGGTCTTCTGTTGCCGCTCGGTCTTCTTTTGTTTGAGATGTCTCCCCTTCTGTCAACTCTCCATCGCTCCATTTCCCGTATCTCGAATCATTTGCGTGGGACATCTTATTTCTTAGAAGTGCTCCAGCCAATCCTTCCCAATTCGAAATCAAAATTTTGCTCAAATGCCATCCTTCTCCTCCTTTCATTGATCTGGATCCCTGATTCAATCTTTCGACAAAAAATTTCAGTGCATGATGCGAATAATAAGTTCATTTTTTTTATTTCTACACTGCCGTTTATCCGCGATGATTTAGTTGACTGAAAATAAGTGAATGACAGCCCAGTGAGACGATGAAACTAAATTGAATAAGTTCAAGTAGTACACGGAGCGTATTGTATAAATTAAATTTTATATATAAGGCTCACTATAATAAATGATAAGAAACAGATTTGTTGCATGGTCTTATGTTATACCGGATAATTTTCCTCGTTTGGAATCAGCTTGAATTTGAAGAANATACACACACACACACACACACATGATATGCATTCAGTATTCAAACGAATATTGAAAGGATAATACCTATATAATATCCTATTTGCGACTTGAGCTCCTTTTTCTTTTCCATCGTCTTCTAAGAGAAATGCCCATTTTTTCTCATCGCATCAGGAATCTTACTTCATTTTAGTTATTACCTGGCTTAGAGACCAGCTTTCTTTCTCCTTACCTCAAATCACATGATATTTTTTTCTAAGATCCTTCCAATTTCCAATTTCGCCGCATTCAACTGCCTCATACTAAATCTCCGGTTAAAATGTATTTTAAAATCTACGTTATGCTTCGAAATTATCATGAAATCTTTACAGTATTTTATTCTCTTGCGCAACTCTTTCCATTCAGGAGACGGATCCGACAAGATCCATGGTTTCGATTCACAATTTCGTATGAGATGAGATATACTCAGTGAGGTACTGACTGATACAATGATACTCGCAATTCCTTACACCCAATTAGATCGATTCATTCATGGCTCCGGCCGGTCTTATCAGAAAACATCGCTTAGGTTGAGTTCGGATTCAGCTACGGCGGGCCAAAACCCTTCGGCAGACTAAAATCAGGAAAATTTACATCCTGCATCTTTCGCAACACTCATAGTATGAGAATAGCGTTTCCCGCAAAGGATATATTTAGAAGATCATTTTCCTTTCAAGATTGTGAAGCGGATTTGAGAACTTGTAAACAGTTAAAAATATCCCATTCGTGTAAGACGGAACTTCTTGCGGTATTATTTCAATTTTCTTCTCGGCATATCAGATCCTATATAAGTTTACAAGCCCTTAAGAACTTCAGCCTCTTAAGTAAAAAAATCCAGTTTTTGATTACTCGAACAAGATATTTATCTCCCCTAATGTTAGCCGGAGTTTCGTAACTCGTCTTATTCTCGCCTTCCTCAAAGTCTGGATTCGCTCCTAACTTTCCGCAAACTTCCACTTCATTCGTCTCGTCCGCCTTAAGTTTTATCCTTTCTTTCCTCGATCGGTTTTTCTCTTTTAATATTTTATACATATTCCTACCAACGCCAGCCACACTTCCGATACACCTGTTCTTTTTCCCACGATCCCTTAATAAAAATCCCACTTTCCCCAACAAAAACATTATTCCTAGTCCATTCTTCGGCGAGCCAATGCTCTATTTCTTCGGAAACACATTACGTTGGAGGACGGATAAGCATTTAAAAAATTACTGAACATCGTCCAGCGAACGCGTTTTATTTCTGCAAAGGATATTCTTCTCCCTTTTCGGAGCCGAAGATGATGCAGGTACGTCGCTATTAGGAAGGTGAAGGGAAAAGAAAACGGCTGAACGGGATGACCCTCCACAAAGCCTCACTCCCTCATGAAATTTTAATGCATATTTTCGGTTTGTTTCATTTCGAGCCGAATAAATAAATCCGAAATGTGTGTTATACACCTCCTGAGCCCTAAGGGCATGCAACCTTTCCGTCATGTGAGCCGAGCAGGTGCCCTTTATCTTCTCTGTTCCCCCACTTGCCTTTTCTCTGCCTCTTTTTCTTTCTCACAGTTCTTCTCTCTATAAAATGCTTTTCTTCACTCCCGAACCTACGTCTTCGCCATATCCGTATCTCTGTTCTCCTAGCACATGGTACCATCCTGTGGTGCAATGTTTTCCAAACGGTGGGCCGTGACGCACTGCTGTGCTACGTGTAAACAATTTTTATGCTGCGTAACAGCGGAGAGTTCGACATAATTCTAATTTAATGTTATTCGTATCTGCCAGTATTTCGGTTCATCGTTTGCTCCATCGTTTGGTAGAGTTCTCGTGAAAGTGTTTTATCTTGTCTTGGGGTTTTATTTTTGTCGATTTTAATTTAGAATTAAATATTTAATTTTATTAAATTTANTATTAATTTTATTTTATTTTATAATTTTAATGAAATGTAAATGGTACGGTATAGTGTTCCTCGAAGTTGAATGAATACGCAGTGTGTGCCGAGTGTGTGAAAATGGTTCGGAAACAGAGTTGCTGGTAGAGCAGAGCAGCTGGTAGAGTCTTTTCGAGACATGGTGTGTTTGTCGTGAAATATTTTAGTTTTCAAAACGATGACATTTTTATCTATGAATACGAATTTTAACTTTTCCTCTGTTTCTGAATCTCTTACCCAGATAAACTCTTTTTCCCCATTATTGAAACGTTCTTTTTCTCCTAGTGCTTCTGCTAAAGTATTTTTCCCTCTCCTTGCCATTGCCTTCCATCGTTTATTCATTTTAATATTCATCATCTTGAAGAATTTATCGTTAGCTATTCCCTCTCTTTTCCTTCTATTTTATTTTTTTCGACTACGATTAAAGTGTTGAATAAACAAAACATCAGAATGTATCTATATTATCAGCTTTTTGTTTTATTTTAAATTATTTTCTCTGTAAAGGAAGAAGTTTATTTCGCAGAGGGAGGTAAATGTTCTCATACTAAAATAGTTCCATGGCATTATAAGTTAACTGAAACTATAATTCAAAAATTAAATATTTATTTATAGTTTTAAGTATTATAAGCTAACCATTCTTTCTCATTTAATGCAATATTCAACCGTATCACCAGCTTGGATACAATATTCTCTGATACCAGGTAATCATTTTAGATACTCAATGTTCAAGAATTTCCCGTGGAACTTGGCTAAATAATATTTTCAGCAAACTGAAAAGAAGTTCCGCGAAATTCTGCGATGAAAATTTAGGAAACAGCCGCATTGGCAGCACTGATCCGTAACCTTCTTTCAATAAATAACCCTCCGCCAGCATTCTCCTCCGAGGTTCTCACAGCTTGATCCGTCAATTCCACCCCCTGTCCTCCTCTCCTTATCAATGCACAAGATCCTTCAACACGCACCGCCTCTCTCCGCTCTAACTTTGATCCACTTTACCAACCATTGATTGGGTCTTCAAATCCAATCCTATGATATGAATGATGACATCACAACGGCGACGTCGGCTTCCATCCTCCATCTGACGTTTCCTGAGGATGTTTCTCTCCCTTGAAAAGAGAAAATTTAAGACGTCGTAATTCACTTAAATTTTGAGGCTTGTGAGACTGAACTACGGTTCAGCTTAGATTTAAATTTCCGTTATTTACAAAAGTTTCATATTGTACTTAAAGAGATAAATGTAAGCATCCGAAGTGAATTTATTATTACTGTTCATACTTGTTTATCGTCTGGAGATTCATTCAATAATCGACTAATCAATGTTAAAGTATCGCATTATAAAAGGAAACATTATAAGAACGTAAAACTTTTAGCTGCAATTTTTCATCTGATTTACATGCCATATCCGAAACTAATCGTCATTAGATTTTTTTCAGTTAAGAATGTCCTAAAAATAATTATAAATGGTCTTAATAAGACAAATTTAGTCATTCGCTTCCTATTTGCATTCGATTTGGCCGATCCGACAGTGAGCGTAAAATAAGAGAAATAGACGCGAGGACAAGTCACATAAAAGACTCTTTTTTTCCGCGAACGATACGCGATAATAATAAATTAAAGAAGTAATTCTACTCTTGGTGTTTACACCCCCTGCCACACGCCGGAAGGCGGCTTGCAGGGTACTTATGTAGATGTAGATTAAAGTGTACAGTAATAAGGCGTCTCTATCTATTAAGAGTCATTAATATTGTTAGAAGAAATCCTGAAACAATAATACTCTTAAAGCTCAAGTTGAAAAGGCAGGTCATTCGAAGAAATGTGTACCTACCAATTATAATTCGCGAAATTAGTGTCAGTATATCAAACGCTCGGAAATGTAATTATACCAACACATATAGCCAAGAAAGTCAGAACGGATCTCGTAAACTATCATCAAACAAGTGTGTACCCATAAACAAAGGAAAATGTTTCGAATGGTCAAGAATATTAGGTCTCCTTGCATTCATTACCTCTTCTATTTTCTGTATCAGAAGTCAACAGGTTAACTATACACCTATTAGAAGAAGAAATTGAAAGAGAAAAAGTTTGCTGCGGCCGGGAATCGAACCCGGGTCTCCCATTTTCCGGGCTGGTGCTTTGTCCTCTAAGCTACCACGACAAAACGATCCCTCCTTCAATTTCGTGGGCTATGATGGGATTCGGTGTACAGCGGAGGGTTAGAGGACAGAGCACCAGCCCGGAAAGTGGGAGACCCGGGTTCGATTCCCGGCTGCAGCAGACTTTTTCTCTTTCAATTTCTTCTTCTAAATTCAAAGCATGTGATCCATGCGCATCTCATCGCTTTTCTATACACCTATTAATCGATAAATATGTATAGACTTTATTCGATGAAAGAAATTTGTCGAACCCTTAGACCATTCAGTAAAGCATAACGGTAAAAGAGGCACTCTGACGCGCCTCATGCTTCACTTTAGTTGTTGATTCGCGCATTATCCTTTGATCTTCAAATATATTTATTCATAACTATTAATTCACCAAATTACGTTCATTTACGTAAATATGTCTCTTTATGTAAAACCTCGCTAGAAACACTTCCCGGACGTTCTAAATTCAGCAAAGGACGAAACACGAAAACGATTTCCCATCCTTACTACAAATCCGCAATGTCTCATTTTCCACTAAATCCCGAGTATTTGCATAATCCATAGCAGTCCTAAGCTTTGCGTTCAGTGGCATAATTTCACAAATGAACGTGTTTCTGTGTTTAGAATCCATATGCAACGGCTTAGCGCAATATGGCACGATTTTGTTCGTAAATTACAATGATTTCTTTTCATGAATCAGGAGATGCATTGCAAGTTTTATTAATTGATGAGCCCTTCCTTGAACTTCGTTACATCCTCAGAGGAATCGGTCGAGTCCCTAGTTTATTTTATTCTGTCTAAAGTTCTCGCTCCGGGAAGTGGACTTAATGGTCGAGATGCGTACAAGGAAACGAATCGGTGTTTGTATGTGGAGTCCCGGTGAGCAAAAGTCTTCAGATTTCAAAAGTGAAAAAAATACGGAGTAGTTCAGAAGTTCTGCCACTAATCGAGGCATAAGAAGGAAAAGTTTTACGAGCGAAGCTTCGCCCTGAATTATAATAGCGTTTTGGGGGATTTTTTTGGGTCACGAAAGTTGCCGTTTCTTCGGAAAAGTCTTTCATAGCAGTTTAATAGGTCGGAATTTATTGGCACGTCGTGGGGCTTTTTGAAGGATCTTAATTTGAAAATTGGGATGAAAGGGGATAATTGGGGAGGTTGACTCGGGGGTTGCTGAATGGGTGCTAATGGCAGATAGGAAATGGCCCGGAGAAGGCGTTGAAAGGAACTCTGCAGTGATACGTGGTGATGGAGTGGCAGCGAGAGACACCCATCAGCGTAAGAGAAGCGCATTAAAAATGCGACTTAATACGGCTGGAAAAGCGTGATTTCAGATTATAAATTTTAAGAATTACAATGGAACCCAATTAGAAAATATATATTATACTAATGTAATTTTAAGTTCAATTCTGATAATAATTCATTGAGATTATGAATAGACGTAGGAAGAAAAAAAAGGAGCTCTTCTGGAAATCGTTAAATAATAATATATTATGGGGATCATACCTACATACGTTCACATACTCAGACCTAATGTCTTTAAATTGAGCATACTAGGAGGTACGGTAGAAGGCAAATAGATAGGTCGAGATTACAATTTAATAAGTGAATTAGTGGTGATATGAATTCAAAGATACATTTTTCCTTTGGCCACAATTATTTCTAAAGTTATTAGATGTGGAGAGCATTATTAGCATAACTAGTGTTGTAAATCAATACTGCAAGTTTTCATAAGATACTCATGAGGACATATGCTTAAACATTAGTAATTTCTTCGGATGTAACCTTATTAATATTTACATTAAAAGGAGTTTTGGTACTTATTACACCAAACTACATTTTGGATAACACACAGTCATATTACAGGTGCGACATTTTGCAACAAAGTTTCTACACTTCCGTTATCCAAAGAATATTATTGTTGTAGATTATACGATAAAGGCGTATTTCTTTTCCTTGTCGAAAGAGTTTATAGCATATACTGTCTTTTAAACAAGTATTTTTTTCTAGAGACTAGAAAATATTTATGTTTAATTAAGAAACAACTTACACAGAACTCACTCACTCACTTCATCCAATATAATCAAACTTAAGATTAAAACCGGATAACGAAACAAGAACGATTAATACGATATTTGGTGGAAAAGTGATATTTCTGATTTTTTTTAACGGCTGTGGCGTAAAACGGCTAAAAAATCCGAATCGGATTTCTTAGCCTTTTTACGCCAAAGCCGTTAAGAAATTCGAAAGTAAATATGGCTTTCGGTTATTTTCGATATTAAGGGCTCGCAAAAGAAGCTTCCGTAATGAAGCGCGACCACCGTGATTGATGAGGAAATTGATCGATGAATCACTTTGAGCCTCTCAACTTGCGTTGAACTTTCTTCAAAGTCTTTTTTATTTATCTAATAAGATTTTACTGCGGTTGTCTGCAAAGAGATGGGCTCAAATCTCCTTGAGCTGTATCACACGGTTGAACGTAATATAACATAACCTTGCGTTTCTTGGTTAAATGAGTCAACCACTTTAGATTCTATGAAATATAAGACTTTACTTACCTTTCATTTACTTTACTTCCTTTATGAAATGAGATATCCTTAATGGAATAAAGATTCTTTTATGAAGAAAAGGAAGAGCAAAAAATCAAATTCTAAATTTGTGAAATGTCGTGATTCGTAGGCCTGGTGTAGAAACCAGGACAAGATTCGGTGAATTTCAGTTCCACTCAGACAACTAGATTACATCCTTCTACGATATCTTGGGTTGCGTTTCTTTTTTTAAATTTTTCTTTGAAATTCGAGAATCTGAAAATTAAGGGACCGGTACAACAGGATACAGTTCTTAATTTTTTTCGCTAGTTTCTGAATGATGTGTGCAATAAGATAACGGCGTATTCAAACCGAAATTTTATCTCAGAAATGTGTTTCTTGATTGATGCAATATATTTGGCCTCGTCTTTATAAGATAGATATACTTTTGCAACTAACCTCAGGTAAAATATTCGTCTATTGAGTCAGAGCCACCCCATCATGTATTGTATCGCTATAAAACCCTCCACTTTTCAAAGCAAGGAGAAACCTAGCTTACCGATACTCTACAAACCACCAAACATAAGTCTACATCCATCTATATATACAAATTTTACCTATCAATGTTACACACATTTGTCAATTTCTCTAGCCGCATTGACAAGGGAAAGCGTCCCGAGTGACGTAACAGGGAATCACGACGGACAGGAGGGATGGTATCCTAAGCGAACAGAATCCTTTCCCGACTGAAGCGATCAGCATGCATTTTATGAGCTTGTCTGCGGAGACGGAGAAGAAAGACGTAATAGCAGTAACCGCACGTGTTGAACGAGAGACTATAAGCCTCGGATGTCGAACTATGCCCGAGCACGAGCATACATAGCATACCTAAAATTGATATGAGTATATTCAAAACTCGGTAAATATTGGGTCAATGGAAAGGAACACGAATAAACTACAGATAAATTTAGTAGAATGTATTTACGAGAAATGTGTTGTCTTTGGGTTATAAACACTGCAGATTAAAAACAAATGACTATTGTTCATAAATAAGCTTAAATTGAGATAAATAAAATGTGCTTTTTGAGCGATAGCTCAGTTAACTTCCTCTTGAGCAAATCATAAATTCTCTTTATCTTTTTCTCTTGAAAAAATTTATAAATTTATCCACAACATTCCAAAGTTTATCGTGATAAGGTTTTATATCAAAAGCTCGTTGATTATGTATGGATATTACAACACTATTTCAACATTCGTTTCGCAGTTCCCAATAAGTTTCGCCAATATTAAAATTCCCGTGCATCGTGTGAAGTACATTCACTTTCTCTAAAGATTGTTTTCTAATAGTAGTAAGTTTTATAACCTTTACACTATCATTCAAAAACACATCCCTTCAGAGTTCCTTTCGTCAGTTGTGAAAAATAGAAGCATAATTAACAGCAATAGACAACATGGGTGCGATACAGAATCATAGCAAGGATGTCGTAGAAGAACATGAGAACACATCCTTTCTAACAAAAACAGATTTACATACTACGTACGTTTGCGCATTTTCCCTTTGCCAATGAGCTTTTGGGATAAAAACATTTTAAATATGCTCCTGGATATCTACATTATACTGGTACTACACGATGGAATTATCAAAGACCTTTCAGAATTTACCATGAAAGGATAAATACGAATATTTTCCATCAAACTGTTCCCTTTGAGGTTCTGTCTTCCAAAGTTCTCAATTGACATGTTTCGAAGTAGCTATCCAGGCCACTCCTATCAAATCCTTTCCAGTGGATAGAGTAGAATTTTGCACGTTTCTTTGATATTCTGCAGTATAACAACTGACAACCAAAATTGATCGCGGATAAATTAAATGAAAAGCTAAAACAGGCGTCGGCAACGTTTTTCTGCAGCGGGTCAAAATTAACCAAAATGTGGCTACCAGGAAGATGTTTCGGGTCTGTAGTGCATAAAATAAACCCCCGCGATGATTATGTGTAATTCACCAAACTCAGTACTTTCGTGCCCTAAATAAAGCAGGACTAAATGGCAGGACGAAAGACCTCTTTTATGGAGCAGAGGGTATGCGACTGCAATGAAATTATCGCCTCTAAAATATCCGAGAAAAAATTTCCGTCATATTCAATAATTTACAATATTACCGATCTATTTCATATTTAAAACATTTTTACGAATAAAAATATGTTACGAATGCTATTCTCTCTTAGCTTGGAAATAGTCCTTAAGCCGATTTCGCAGGTTATTGGCAAAAATACTTTTCCCCATAATACTTATATAGGAAGGTTTAATCACCTCCAACGAATCTCAAAAATGAAATAAGAACCTTTAAAACAAAAACCTTTTCGAGTCAAATTTGCTAAAGAAAACAAGATAAAAATGTCATGTCAAAGAGTAGAATGTCCAAATTAGTAAAAACCATGCAAGTCTAAAAATGTAAAACGTGGACAACGTTGTCAATTTGTAAAAACTATTTTAAAAAAACAAAAAACCATGGATCAACCACAAGGAAAACGTCAAGAGATGTAAATTCGGGTGTAACCCCATAAAAATACCTGTATAAGAATTAAAAATATTTTGAAGAGTCAAAAACAAAGAAAAACAACTCATTGAAGATAGGCCAAGTGTAGTGTGAAAAACAGTATTAAACCAAATAGCAGCAACAAACTTGTAAAAGCGAAAGGAATGTCACCGCAACAGTGGCAGGTTTGCAAAGGAAAAAAATTTGAAGATCAGAGGAAAACAACAAGAAAAAACTACAAATGCCAATACTTGCTGAGAAAATACGTCTCAAATACGTACTTCGACAACCAACTTGTCATCTTCAATGACTAAAGAGCTCTAAAGTACACTATAGAAGTGAATAGTTCAGTTGTTGTCGTTCCGGAGTCACCTTTATTGCCCGAATAGCGTTTTCCCATGGACACATAAATCATAAAAATACATACTCTGCCAGAAAAGTACCACACTCTTAAAAATAAGCATAGGGGTGGAAAGCCTCCAAAGTTTTCACCTTTTTACATTTTGGCCTACATTCAAAATCACCAAAATATTATTTTTATAAAATATTGTACTGTAGAGGCCGAAAAGTTGCGAATGAATTCTTCGTTAGCCAGAGAATTACAAACAAGAACAATATGCAGCACGTTAGTGGGAATTCATGATCATAATCGCATTGAGTCGATATGGATTAGGCTCACAGCTAGCGCCTATTGCGCCTAAATATTAATCCGTCCCTGGTGACAGTTACCGTTCAACATATAGACTGTAAATGCTTGGAAATCAAGCAGTGTGCATACATTTGATAAATGTAACAACTTTTAATGAAACTGGGGGACAGATGAACAAACATTTACCCCTCTTAAACCAACAGTTCAAGCTAAAAATTACATTTTAATTACCTGAAATATCTAATGGTGCTCAAAAGGAAGGTAAAATTATATTCATCGCAGACATTTTGCTATGAAATCAAATTTATAAGCAAGCAATAAAGGGGTACATGTTTCCACCTGATAGTTAAATATCGAAATAATATCATTGATGGCATTTTATGATTAACTAAGTTTGAAAGTTTTCATTTTGTGCTGATGAAAAGTGGGCTTAATCAGCACGTGCATTCCATTAAATGCATCATTCCGTTTCCTTCGCGTCCTCCTTCGGTGCGACTCGACGGTCTGCCAACACTGCAATTGAATTCCTCAGCTTCGACTGCTTCCGTTTATAGTATTGGTGGTCACGGCGACAATTTTTGTAAACGAGGAATTCTGAAGAAATTTTGGAATATTTTATCAACGTTTATAATATTTCAAGAAGTAAATGGTGATGAAATTAGAATTTCCTATTAATTTATTAAGATAATTATTTAACTAACGAATTTCATTAAAATCTAATGCAACCATTATTTTGAATATAATTCAACAAAATGAAACTGCGGGGAGAAAACGAACAGTACGTCCATTTGTCACATATGGCCTTCTGAATAACCCGTGACCCGTAATAATAATTGTCTTAAGGATAATTCGGAGAACGGAGGATAGTTTTTATCAGAATCTTGTCGAATTTAATAATAAGCAATGACTGTATATTAAATGAATTCTAACTTTTGAGTTTTTGGCGAACATATATATATATAAAGAGAAACGTAAGATTACATATATTGTTTAAAAATTCGAAAAGAAACTGTCCTTAAGAGCGGCGGTTGCCATAAAATATCGTTCACCTTGTTTGAGAGTCTTAAATCACTCGCTACTTTCCTAGAACTCAGCTGTTAATTGGAAATGGTGCCAACGACCACCGGATCAATAATAACCTCAGTCTTTGAAAAGAGAATTGGCTCCAAAATGCAGACAGAAATGTGCTGTAGGTGCTGTTTTACGACTGGGTGCATACCCAAAACAAATCTCTTCTCTAATTATTCACTCGTTTTCACCCGCTATTCTTCTTTTTGAGAGACTCGATTGCTTTCCTCTTAGAATCTGAGCCATCAACTGCCTCTCTAACGTTTGCGGGAGGATTGGGCAGTGCAATATTCTTGGACGTCACTTCGATAAAGCAAGGGAATTTGGAACGAAAATAAACGTAAAAAAACTTAAGTGATATGATTTATTAATGGAAAGAAAGCCAAGTTAACCATCGGAGTAGATGGTGAAAAACTAGAACATATAGATAACTTCTCTTTTTTCGGAAGTGTTTTTTTCGGAATCTTAGGATGGGTGGTGTACAGATGAGGTTCGAAAAATGGTAGCATTGGCCAAGGAAGCTTTCGTGAAGCGAATGGAACTGATAACTAGAGGTCCCGATAAAGGAATCAGGAAAAGATTGGTAAAAAATACTCCACTCCTTTGTGTGGAGTGTTTTGCTGTATGGATGTGAAACGTGGACCTTACGGAAGGAGGACATTAAAAGATCAGAGGCCTTCGAGATATGCGTGGGGCGTAGAATGTAAAGGGTAAGTTAGATTTCGAGAAAAACAAATACAGAGGTACTAGAGATGCTTGGGGAGGAGAGGGTTTTAATCGAAGTAACTAAACGTTGACAGTGGAAATGGGTGAACCAAACATTGAGGCGAGATGATTGCTGAAGAATGGTATTGAGGGAAGAATACAAGGAAAATAACAGAGGAAAACAAAGACAAAAGTTGTTCGATGACAAAGAGTGGGGTAAGTTACTAAGAAGCAAAACAAAGGGCGTTGAGAGGGAGTATTAGGGCACATGAACCAACCGAAAGGTAGAAAACTTACACTCGTATATACACCGTTCCGATAGATCATCTGAAGTTATTTTTGTATTCTCCTTAAAAGATGGCTCCTCATGCACCCCTACTTTTTTATTCGTTCATAGTTAGAAATGAAATTTGGAATGCGAGTGCAGAAAGTGATGCCTGTTTTCAAAGGAAAGTAGTCGCCTGTAAAATATTTCTCTGTGGAAGCGCAGTATGGTCTGCTGCTTTATTATGGTGCCCTTCCAGATAGTATAGATTGGAATATTTAATCTACATGAACGAGTTTGAAAATTGAGAATCCAAAAGATAAGAAATTCCTTCTTTTTTGATGGTGGAGGAGACGGAGGTGAGAAGGAAGTTAATTATGGGAAATGAGAAAAGTAAATTCGCCATGCCTATTTTTTCGTTAATATTCAAAGTTCATCGATAGCATCAGTGCTTCCTTGCGTTTCCATCTAGTACGTTTGGCCCATGGATAAGCGGAAGCGAAAACTCGACGTAACTTTTTGTGTGCCTGAAAAAACATCTTCTGAACATGTTTTTAAAAGATAAACATCTTTTAAACTGCTCGAACTTGAGCTTCCTATCCCTTATCCCAGCGTGTGTTATTGGCGTGTGAATATTTTCTTTTGATGATGGCTATATCTTAATTGAGATGCTTCTGTAACTCCAAAGTACTTTTCCTGGCCAATCTTGATAGTGTACGTAACAAATAAAAGTTAAAGTGGATTAATTATTATAAAAATATCGATACAACATGTTTATTTATGGAAATTAAATCTGGTATGTACAAAGAGATATTGGAAAAAACGAAGGAGTCCTCTTCTTTCTAAACACCTAATTCATTATATCATTAGATCTAATTTCAGTTTTGGCAAAATTTTAGAAACTTGTCGACGCATACTACACTCGAGCTCTTGGAATTGAAGTTGAAAACTTCGCACACCGCAGGAATCACTTCAAAAAAGGCACAACTTAGAGCTCATGTGCTGATGTTATAGATTATAAGAATCACTTTGATATCTTCTCTTTTCATTTCTTTTCAAATTTTCTCCTTTAATTTTGTGATCATTTTCTGGAATGTGTTGTTTTACGCTTTATTTGTTTATTTGATGTTGTTTAAAGTGAGCCATGTGTTCTTTAAACCTGGTTTATAAAATTCTTTCCTTATTTGATTCAGCATTCCTTATCTAATTAATTTCCTTGGTTATTTATTTCATGCAAACGTTGTCTAATGGTAAAATGGAATATTATATTACGTTGGAAATATGGAATAGGAATGCATAATATTTTTAAAAGGTGCTTTTTCCGTATTATCTATTACTTTTTAAGTATTCTCCGTCGGCTGGTGATGTACTCGACTGGTTTACTACTATCAAAGACAGACTTCCAACTGTCGTGGTATATTTTTCTAGTTGAATAGGATAAAAGATGTGTAGCAAAAACATTGAAAATAGGAATATTTTAAATCGATCCCTTTCGGTGTCTATCAGTCAAACGCAGTTTTGGTTTGTGAAAACGCGAGGTACTGCAGTCCAACGTAGACTACTGGAGCCATCTTTTAGCCAGAGTTTCAACGTAAACTGTTAGAAGCAGAGATCAAAAATTCAAAAGAAAGAGCGCCGTAACCAGCTCCTTAGGTAAAAACTTAGCAGTAAAACCCTCTTCTGGTAGATAACCTGAGCATCTTGTTTGGTCTTTTAATTACTGTACAAGAAATAATTTCTCTTTATAAATATTTGCGATCTGTCTCCAAAGAAATTTCGAAAATTCAAACATTTGAAACAGCCAGTCGATGGTCATCTTTAAAGATTCTTAAGGGATGGTCATCAAATTTTTTATCTACAGCAAAATTTTTTTTCAAAATCTCATGAGGAATATCCCATCAGAGAACTTCATAAGTATTTTCACGAAATAATATCCAACCTTTAAATAATAATGATATTTCTTTAATTAATTAGGAAGTAATTAATTGAATCAAGGATATCCTCTACGAGAAAGAAAACTTGACGGCGAGAGAGTACTACTTGACGGCGCACAGTGGGACCAAATCAGAAAAAGCTGGCCAAAACAATTTTTCGACTTTTTAAAAAAAGTTTTGGGCAAGTATATTATTGTTGTCCTTCATGAGGATTATCAGATCCACCTATATCTGAGTCTCTGTGGTTCAGCATTTAGCGATAATAACCGGTCAAAATTAAGGAAAAACGGCTGTTGACGGATGTCGAAAATTTTTCACACTTCATTGCCTGAAATGTGTAGACAGGCTGAGTTTTAAGGGCATTAATAAGTATTCTAAATTATATGGTGACCTTGCCGTTTCTAGTAACTGCGGCGCCTTGACTCTTTCCTCCGGCGCGCAGTAGGTAAAGGGAGACTGGTCACCTCTTTCGAGTTATAATTCATAAAATACAGACTAAACTTCATGAATAGTGTGAAACGATGTTTCCTTAATTCTGTCATCCTTTCCATTCACACATCANTTATTGCATAATGCACTTAATTTTTCGATAAAAAGCACTAAATCTTTGCCATCGGCAATTATCGACCAAGAGATTTTTGCATTGTGATATAGTATGATGTTCATGCATTATGAAACGAAATGAAATTCTTGCTACTATCTGCTATCTTGCCGTTTCTATAGTAACTTTTCGGTCGCGCGGCACCCCGACTCCCTTTACCTCCGGCGCGCGGTAGGTAAAGGGAGACAGGTCGCCTCTTTCGAGTTATAATTCATAAAATAAGGAATAAACTTCATGAATAGTGTGAAACGACGTTTCCTTAATTCTGTATTCCTCTCCGTTCACACATCAGCCCTCTCCGATTTCTGCTTGACCCTTAACTATCCGAACATCGCCCTGTACAAGCTGGTCGTGAAGTGGGGGGATGGAAAGTGACTGCTTCTACTCACTTCATACCTTCGCCTAACTCATTGCCTAACTTAGTAAGTGGTCAGAGTTGCTTGGATTATCCCTAAATCACACAGAGGTTTACACATCTAAATATGGAACTAGAGGCGGGAATGTTCAGTTTGTCTCGTGGTCCAGGCTGGTCCAGCCAGAGTCGCAGTGACGCAGCTGTGAAGCAGCTATTTAAGTGCGCAACCAATTCTATCTGCCAAGTATTTAGGAATGGAGAACTGTGGACCGTATGTATAAACATAGTAGATCACTAAAGAGGAGGCACGATACTTGAGAAGAAAAATAAAATGTTTGAACCGGTTGAAGTTAATGGCATATTAGTGAAATTCCAGTTGATGGTTGATGGAAAGGTAGTTGTCAGTGATACAGATTTGTACTTCCTTCGTTATTTTTAAAATTACATCGAAACCGTTTACTTTAGGTGTACTTAATTTTTCGATAAAAAGCACTAAATCTTTGCCATCGGCAATTATCGACCAAGAGATTTTTTGCATTGTTATATAGTATGATGTTCATGCATTATGAAACAAAAGAAAATTCTTGCTAATATTTGCTATCTTTCCGTTTCTAATAACTTTTCGGTCGGTTCTCACTTACAGAAACAAGTAGTATCGGTTTTTTGCACTTACAGAAACAAGTAGTATGAAGTGCTATATTTGTGGAGCAAGTATATCACAGATGAATCATTTAAAGCTTTTGTCAAAAATGCCATCAGACAGAAAAAGATATTCATTTGGAATGTCTACTCTACATTGCTACATTCGCTGTTTTGAATGTCTTCTCTACATTTCCTACCGCTTAGACATTAAGCAGTTGAAGGTATATTTAAAAATGAAAATGGCCAACGTAACTTGTCCATCTACTCTTTCTTTACCTGTTAAAGATACTGAAACTTGTATGTTAAGGCGAGATTAAGCAATGGAAGCTCAACTTTGATGTTAAAGAGGAAAGAAATCATACAAAAACCATTTAGAAAGAAAATGGAGCTTATAGTTGACGTTCCAAAACCGGGTTATGGAGCTTCCAATGACGGAAACACTGCTAGGCGCTTTTTCGCAGATCCAAAACTGTCCTCGGAAGTTACAGGTCAGCAGCATACTACCTGTGCTTCATTCTTGAGTTAGCATAGTGCGTTTTCTACTACGGCAATATCGTAATATATTATATAAATATCGTACAGAGCAACTTAATAACTATGGCCAAACCATAAACCACGCATTAAGATTATTAATATGTTAGGAACATGTGTACCAAAACACAAGAAAAAACTTTTGCTGATTGGAAGTATACACCCCGGGAAATTTAAAAATTCCACTTTCTTTTATCATACCTCATATGTTCTCTTATTGGTAACAAAATCAACTTTGGATGGATTTAAATGCATTAATGAGAAAACTTTTAAATTTTCAGCTTTCAAAATCATCAAGGGCATGTTACGAAGCAGCATCATTAAGGACATATCTGCATAGGGAACCACTTGGGAAGAGAAGAATGTTTGATGAGATCTAGATCAAAACAGGCCTCCCATCATTCCATATGCAAGATCAATCTTATGAGTTATATCAAGGATAGAATTTCTTAATTTCGATGTCTCACTTATCCTATGTGCTACTGTCAAGATACCTGTTTTTCAAACAGAAACAACTTGTATTTCAGATTAAATAAAAATTTTCAGGAGTAATGGAAATATTTTTCAAGATATTTTCAAAGTAAAATAAAATTCTAATGTTAGAAATTTATCAGTTGACTTAACTTATTAGTTTAAGGAATATATTGTAGAAATTAAACTAAAAAATATTGATATTTACCATCTTTTGAGGAATATTCCTGTAATAGTAATATTACTGTACAATGATTGCTTTAGATTATTATCTACTTGATGGTTTGTTTGATAATTTTTTTACCTTCATCATAAACCATGCAAGCTTCTAATAGAAAATTCTTTTTGGTCATTCTTATTAGAATTATCTGTGATAGTGTATCCAAAACTTTGAGTTACCTTACACATGTTTCCATAAATACCACTCCCCAACACAATCTCTAAAAATTTCAGTCTAGTTGCACAAGTAAATATGATGATGATACTTAAAATATGAAAACTTATGTGACACTCACTCAGACTACTTAAAAGCTATTTTGTCTTACTATTCAAGAACCAATATTATTTAATTGGAAAAAAATAATATCAGCTTTGAGATAAAAAAAACCCTAATTAAAAGTACTTCCCTCTTGCTCCTTGCTTTCTTGTTGTCATAGAGACTACCCCTNAGTCACTGATGCATCAATTATTTTTTTATGTATAGACCCCAACCATGAGATCCCAGGTAAAAAGAAATATTGATACTGAGCATCATAAGTTTGATTTAATTGGAAAAAAATAATATCAGCTTTGAGATAAAAAAAAACCCTAATTAAAAGTACTCCCCTCTTGCTCCTTGCTTTCTTGTTGTCATAGAGACTACCCCTCACCCCATTTGTGCAACATTAATCTAGTAATCAACATTGGAATAAAGCTCACTTAAATCTATCAACAAAGATGGTGGAATAATTTTCAAATATTTTGATGCTGCAACATACTTATACATCTCCTCTAGCATAACACCAAGATTCTGGAGCTCAGCTAATGGTTGGCACTTGTCTGTCCAAACATGGGGCTCTTGGACCAACTCAGAGACTATAAAGAATGTTTTCCATCCTCTGATTTTCTTAGATTTGAGAATGTCACCAAATGCTGTCTCCAATATAAAGCACATCTTTTCTTTTAGCTTTGATGAGGTCAGTATACACATCACAAGAACCTACAAGGAGGCAATAAGGCAAATTTCAATCACCATCGATATTTAATTAAAAAGTAAACTGATAAAATAAACTAAATCACTAAATATAAAAAAACTAAATCATAGAAAATCTTTTTATTTATTAATAAAAATTGAATTTCTCAGGAATTTTTGATAAATCCATAAAAAATTCAAAAGGGAAGCTTTTAAAATATTATTTCCATACCAGAAATTCTTCCAAGATGCTATATACTGGGAAACTTTGGGAAAATAGTTCACCAACATTAACATGAAATTGATCTGTTTCGTGGTAACTCATCACTTTATGAAATATATACAACAGAATTGTCTAAATTAACACCATGTGTAAAAAGTTTAGGCCCTCAGAGTAAAATATTGCCCACAGAGGTTTTAAAAGGTCCATTGTTCTTCCTAAAGTACACCAGATTAATTTTCACCATAGAAACTTGTATCTGCACATAATATAGCTTTAACTTTTTGAATGATTTGTAATGTCATCCAATCCAATCATCAAAGTGGTCTCTTTTTGACTAAAATGACTCTTTACCTCAGTTCAGAGAGACATATGCTGATTTGATTTTTATGCAAATAAATTTTCACAAACACTTACATAAGTACTACCTTTTAAGGATCAACAATCAGCAAAAATTAGTGATTCAAATAGGTTTATGAAATACAGTGAGACTAGTTTTAAACACCCTACTATTAGCACTAGACACTATGCTACCAGAACTCCTTTTAATTTGATACACTTCCTGAAATGAATTCTACTTGAAACTTTATGAATAGTTAAAAGTGAAGATAATAAACGGAATAGACAATTATATCAACCAATATGGCCATTCAATCAACAACAGGCTGCTTCTTTCTCTCCTTAAGAATTACATTGAACTTACTTAAACAGCTCCCTTAGGCTTTGTATCCACTTGTATCATTTACATATCATGTCCCTGTTGTGTATCATTCTCCAATACAATAGGGTGGAACCCAGCATCTTCTTTTTTCCTGTATCATTGTTGCATCCCTTGAAAATGAACTATATGGGAAAGTGGTACAAAGCCCTTATCACATACAGTGTGTCAGGTGATGCCTTGGCAACCCTGTTTATTTATTTGGTTGTTTTATTTGTTCCATCATTCATGTAAGAAATACTTGGAATACTAACAGCTTTGACAAAAGCCTACTGAGTTCAAGTTCATTATCCTGACTGGCTGGTAAATAGCAGGAGTCAGGAACATGATGGTGTCGGAAGTAAAAGTTGCATTTGAAGTGCTGCAGTCAAACTTTTAGTTAGAGGATGACATACTGAGGCTTGAGTAGTTTCTTTTTCTTTTAAGGCTGAGATTCAAGATGACAACTGGGGGTGATTCCAAGATAGTTTATATGCCTTCTAATCAGCAGGTACCTGCAGCTTTTGAGTTAGTTGGTGACATATCAAGTAAGTGGACCACATGGCTGAGTATGTGGGAGAATTTTGAAACTGCTTCTGGAATCATGATGAAAGATATTAAAAGCAGATTGGCCACACTCAAGATATTTATTGGATTGTATGTATTGCACATCACAGATAATTTCAAGTATGGCAACTCAATTGCTATATTAAAATGGCATTTTAAATATTAATTGGAGATGGGTTCATAAAAAATTATAAGTATCCCTTGGCAAATTTCTAGATCTACCTGACTTCCACACCCACATTCAAATCATAAGGGCCTCTGGATATCCATGTGGCTAACACATTCGACTTTTGTAAAAGCAGTTCCAGGTTCAATCCCAAGTGGGGGCTCATATGCAAAATGACCTTAGCTGTCAAAGCACTTTCTACTATACTACTACTCAAAATCAAAATATATAAAAAGGATAAAGGAAAGGAAGGTAACTTAGTAGGTTGTAAAACCTACGAAAATCCCAAAGGAATAACAAGTGTGAAAAATAGCGACACGACTGGGACTCGAACCCAGGTCTCCCACTTTCCGGGCAGGTATTCTAACCACTGAACTACCGTGCCGCGTCTCTCTCACACTGTTAAGGGAATGCTTTGTGAGCAGAGCAGACAGTCTCCACATTTAGTGGCACAACCTGCCGCCCGAGGTCCTCACAGAGGCAGCCGGCTCACAAAGCAGGTATTATGAGGTTATTTCCCCCCAGGAAATCACAAGGATAAAGGAAAGGAAGGTAACTTAAAATGTGGAGACTGTCTGCTCTGCTTACAAAGCATTCCCTTAACAGTGTGAGAGAGACGCGGCACGGTAGTTCAGTGGTTAGAATACCTGCCCGGAAAATGGGAGACCTGGGTTCGGGTCCCAGTCGTGTCGCTATTTTTCACACTTGTTATTCCTTCAAAATATATAAAACTGAACTAGCCCTTGATTCTCAGCTTGAAGTAAAATTTAATAGGTACCATATTAACTGTGACTTACAAGACTCCTGAAAATAAGAAATAACCAATATAACAAATGAGATGTGGAATTTTGTTATAATTTACCTTCTACCTTTAACGTATTTTCCAATTTTGTCTATTCCAAGCTTCTCTTTGCCCAGTTACCTAGGTACTTCATAATGTCTCTGTTTTATCAGCCTTCTTCTTGGTCTCTTCACAACTCTTGGTGTACAGTTCAGAACTGCTGACATCCAATGGTTGTCGTTCCTTCTCACAGCATCCATTTCAGTGATCTTACCTTATCTATGATTTCTTTCATTCCTGTCATTATCCTCACTTAGGTGTTGCATTTCCTGTCTCTTTATGCACCATTCCATACTTCTTTTCATGGTCTAGAGTCACTGGGTTATTTAGTATCCAAATTTCACTTCCATAGGTCAAGAAAGCTAAAATGCATTCGTTAAAGACCCAGAAGATACCAAGGGTACGAATTTAAGGACCAAAACAAAATGAGTCACTGATGCATCAATTATTTTTTTATGTATAGACCCCAACCATGAGATCCCAGGTAAAAAGAAATATTGATACTGAGCATCATAAGTTTGATCCTTGAAGGCCCCAAAAAAGGTACTTTTCCTGTAAGAATGCATTTTGTGGATTTTTGGATATTTTTTGGGCACTTCCCATTACTATAGAGAATTAAAATTCTTGATATTATTAGAAAAAAAGGTTCTCTAGTGTATGATGAAAATACATATTCCAGTATGACCCTGGGTTAAATGCCAGGGTGGTTCAAATTTCACCCTTTAAAATATCTTTTATAATGCATTTCACCCTCTAAAATATTGCTTCTCAATATTACTTTTCTCATTTTCAGGGGCATTTCTCAAAAAGTTAGGTTGCTATAATTTGGCATGTGAGTAGCATATATTAGTGAAACATAATTCAATTAGACATCTCCTGAAATGACCCTGGATTCAATGCTAGGTCTTCTAATTTAATTTCTCCTATTTAAATTACACAAGGTGAATATTACATAATTCTTTTGGGTACTTTCTGAAAAGCTAGATAGCTGTAATTTTGCATATAAATAGTGTTTTTGGTTATATTTGGAATCAAAGTTGACCACTTTCAATTGAACCACGGTTCAATGCCAGGTTGAATATTCTTCAGTATAAAATTTATAGAAAACTCAAATCCTATTTTGAGGTACTTCCCAATATGATGTCACCAAGAAACTTAAGGGAAAGTTATTGGAGGTGCTTCTATAATATAATTTTAAAGGACATCTCCTGAAATGGCCCTTGGTTTGATATTAGGACAGCTCAAATTTCACTCATTAAAAATACACAGGGCATAATTATTTTGAGACTGATGCATATCAAGTTTTCATTCATTAGAAATCTATAGGAAACTCTGAATTTATTTTGAGGCACTTCCTGAAATGACTTCAACTTAAAGCCTTGAGTAGCTATAGAAGACTATACTACATAATGTAATAAGCAATAAAAATCCTTAGGTAAGATCCTTGGTCCAATACCAGAATAGTTTAATTTCCTAATAAGGTTCTTATACAGAAATTGAACCTATTCTTAGAACGAATTGATTGAATTGAAAGTGGACTGTGCAAAACGAGAGGCGAGAAAATTCATCATCCCAAAGTTTGCAGTGCGCAAGAAACTTCTTTCAAGCTAGGGAAATCCTCAGTACATGTTCAATCAAACTATTCCTTTTTTTCTATTCCAGAGGAAAGACAGAGAAGGGGGTGCCTTCATGCAAGTTTGTGTAAGTAAATAGGATAACTGCCAGTTAACCCAGTTAGTGTACTTGCTAAAATAAATCACTGCAACTCTTGTTGCCACAGTTGGCAAGTTACTTACAATCTAGGTCAAATATATCATCATTTGAAGATAAATATTAAAGCATAAAGAAGGATAGAGGTAACAGCATTAATAAGAGACATTGATTATTAGAGCTTAATGGCTAAAATAAACATTTGATTCAGGATAGGACATTATCTCAAGGTAATAACATAACCATAAAGAGAGTATGTAAGGCCAGTCTTTTCTGTTAAAATTGATACTTAGCAAATCCTATAAAACTTGGTTCATACATTATTTTAGAAGACAGAAACTTTTGGATTTTAATATTCCTTTTGTTTAAGTTACCTTAGGAGGTAATGTCTTAATTTGAATTAAATCATGCCATTGGCTTTTTTAAAAGAATCTCTCAAATACGTAGCCCTCAAATTATTTTGTAATCAATAAATCACCATTTCTTCTGTAAATATTTTACCTAAACTCAAAAATATACCTACTTACAGAGATTTAATTATAAACAATTTTTCAGGCAATGTTTATTGATGCAAAACAATAACAAACATTTTATTATAAATAAACAGATCAGTTATTACTAATATTTGGCTAGTGCCATTTAGAAAGATTTAATTTAACTTATAATGATTTAAATAATGCAATTTTGGAATTCTTGCTGCATTAAAAGAATATTTTCAGGCATTCAGTTTTTTTCTTTCTAAGGAGATTCAGCAGATGATTATATGACTAGAAGAATGTGCACAGATTTGCTTTATACGTCAATAGTGTGCATCTTATCACAATGGCTCCATCCTTTCAGACATTATCTTTACTTTCCAAAGCACCGACAACTATGGATAATTGATACCTCTAATCTCATTTTTTGACAAAGCTTCTTAGAGATAGCAAATACGTATTCCCTCACTTTCGATACTATCAACATCATCATTTTCCCTTTCCATATCTCTAAAACCCATAGCATTGCTGTCACCTCCAGTTGCTCCCCTACGCCCCATGTGCTGCCCTACTATAGCTCCACCTTCCTCACTATCACTAGAAGTGGTTGTGGTTGTAGCAGTGTCATCCATTCCATGACCCCCTCGTATACCTCCACTGCTGCAACCATCCCCACTTCCTACCCCAACAGCCAACCCACTCCCTCCTCCCACTCCCAATGGAACAGTTGTAGAGGCAGTGCTTGAAGTCATTGCAACTCGGGCATACTCATCTGTGTCAATGGACTTGCAAAAATGGATGGCATACTTCAGCTTTTCTCGAAGTACAGTCTGTAAGAGGGCATAAAAACAAGTTAGTTAAATATGTTGTATCTTGGAGGCCTTAATGTAGTGGTAACCCATAGCATTGATGAAAGTAAAAAGGTTTATTTACACAAACTAAAGAAAATTAATCAGATAATGACTTAGGTTTGCTCCATCATCTGGAAAAAAAAGAAACCAAATACAACATAAAAGAGTCCCAAAAAGGGAAGGTAAAGAGACATTATTGCCAAGTCAAAATCAAAGAAGGGAGGGAGATAATAGGATACCATGAACAGGACAACGTGAAACATAAAAAGACAGGGTTGGATGAGGAGCAGTGCCTGATGATGGAGCAACTATCTGAAACCTCTGTTATTGTTATCATTTACTTCTTGTGGTCTCTCTAAATAAACCTTGTTTAAAGCAATTTACTTTTTGATATCTACAAAACTTTTACATAAGAAGGTTACCAATTGAATATTTTTTTATAGTAACATTCAGAATGAAAAATAACTCACCAAAATTGTCTAATGATTTACTATAAAGTTCAATTGCCTACTAATTACTAAAGGAGTAATTTCATAATAAAAGATACAGGATTAAGAAAAAATTCCCTTTTTCTCAATCTTGGCTATTCCAGAAATAGCTACACTTATTTTATCCCTCAGAGTTAATATCTTATCCTACAAGAAAATATCTTTTATAGCCCAAGAAATGTTTCTAAAATCTGTCTGGGTTGGTACAGTTTTTTTAAATCATTAAATGACAAATTTACTCTCTTATACCCTGAGATTTCAGAGAAAAATAATATCACCAAACAACATTGCTCTGTTAGCAATAACACTTCCATAACTAAACTAAACCCTTTTATAGCAAATACTGAGAGATTATTTGAGCACGTACCTTGCATGAATATCTAGGCATCTTGAGAAGGAAGAAGCATGTATAGCTTTCTGGGAGAAAATGGTCCGGAGGATTATACTTATCCAAAACCTACAGTGGCCATAAAAAAAGAAACAATTCGAGAATCAGTTATTAGAAGACTTATTTCATTCAAATTGTCAGAAAATCAATTAAAACCAAAAGATCCATATCCAGCAGAAGTAAAATTATAAAATATTGAATATTTTTCCTAATGGATAACAGAGGATGTTTACTACAGTTTGTTAACACATCCCTTTACCTTACATACAATACAAACATTCATGCAATAGTTCAGATGTACTTAAATACCTTTTATTTGAGTTTATGTCATACTAAAGTATATCACTATGAAGTGAGTTTAGTTTAATTTTTAGTTATACTTTTACAATTTATCTATGTCTTATATAATTGGCCTTGGTCATTTAAAAAGGTCATAATGATGATAAATGATGATTTTATTGATAATATATTGTGGTCCCCACAAAGTACTGGAAAGGATGAGAAAAGCCATTTAGGTCTCATTCCTCATGACAGGGAAACATCCAACCACACCTCATGGTGGGGGATGGGCACCTACAGGTGGCAATCATGGCACTAGAAACCAAATAAAGGCCGGTATAAGCCTTAACCAAAAGGAGTTGGGGCACCCTTCTGTCCCTGGGGCTAAAAATAGTCCCTTAAGACAGATGAGCTACTACTGTCAGATTGAAAATAGTATAGTCAATATCAATCTCCTGCTTAATCTTAGCCATGGTAAACCAAATTAAAACACAGAATCGGTCATCAGTAGTTTACAAAATCGGTCTATCTGTCAATCTTTACACCTTTGTGGAACAATGACCAAGTGTCACAGAAAAACCAAACTTTTAGCAGAAATGTGGTATATAGTCCTGAAGCATAATCTGCACTTCTGAGATCTGATAGTGATTTATTAATCTTTGATAAGTGTCTGAATTAAAAATCTTTCTCCTACAAATTTTATCCTACACAGTTGAAATTGTTTTACTACGCACTATTTAAATGATTTAGATAAAATAAGCAAGGTCGATTTTTCCTAAATGCATTGAGAGAGGAGACACAAGGGGGCTATAATGACATCTATAATGATGACATTGCTCTGGCGAAACTTAATCGCCACCTCCTCTGAACAAGAAAGCATGCCAAGCATTTAAACTGCTGTGTTGAAGCCTTGGTTGCCATTGCCTTGGAGTCCATTTCTTCTCTAGTCAATGGATAAAAGGGTGGTAGAGTGGTGATCACACAAGTATACTTTCCGACATCAAGCACAAATGAAGAATAAAATTCTTAATTGAATTCTGGAAACAACAACATATGGTGATCATGTTTTTTGAGGTTCCATTGAGAAGAAAATACACCTGGGAAGCACCAGATAAACAAAAACAGTATCTGATTGATTACATAATTGTAAATCATCGATTCAGAAACCAATTAAATCTAGCCACAGTTACCCAGGTCTTGATGTGGACAGTGATCACAAAGCCGTTGTAGTGAAATGCAACAAAATATTTAAGAAAAATAATAAAAGAATTGCAAAATATAGGTGGCCATTGGAAAATCCAAAGGATAAAGAAATTAAGAGGCTAGAAAAAGAGTCAAATGAAATAGCTAAAAAATGGGAGGATAAGGTGAATTGGAATGAAATGAAACAAGGAATAACAGAATTGGCAGAGAAAGTGTTAGGCAAGAAAAAACTTGAACCCAGGAAACCATGGATGACAGAAGAAATTTTCAAATGAATTGAAAAGAGAAATAAACTGAAGGCAAAGAAGTATGAGGAAGAATATACAAAAGTGATGAATAAGAGTACAGATAAATGCAGGGAAGAAAAGAAGAGATGGCTAAAAGAATGGGTGAAATAATGAAGGAGCTTATTAAGAAGGGTGGACAAGATCTAGCATATCAGAAAGTAAAAACTGTACAGCATCAAACATGAACTAGATCAACGGTGATAAAAAATTAAGATGGAAGGTTATTGATAGATACTGAGGAAGTATGTGATCACTGGAAAGAATATATGTATACAAGATTTACACCATGAAAAAGATAGGCTAAGAAATGGTCTTGAAAGTATAAGCATAGCAATAACAGATATTGGTTCACCGATTATGAAGATTTGAGAATGCATTAACAAATCTAAATTCTGGAAAACACAATAGGAGTGGATGATATTCCGGCTGAGTTATTAAATACCCTTGGAAATAGGATTAAAGATAGACTTTTTAAGATAATAGAAGACTTTAATGAAAATGGAGAGATACCAGAAGATTTTGGGAAAAGTAAAACTATTATCTCTTTAATTTCTTCATCGAAATTCAAGGGCGTGAACCATGCATTTCTCCTTGCTTGTAAAACTATTATATGTTACCATAGGCAGGAAAAAAAAACAATGTTCAAAATATAGAACAATATCAATTCTGTCACATGCCAATGTTATTTTTAATCAAGTGGTGTTACAGCAAGTATGGTGTGATAACAGGTATATTTGTGTACTTTCGACTAATTATGACCTAAAAGAAAGTGTGAGTCTATTAAGAAAAAACAGGCAATGGCAATGAAAGGTTGGCAATTTCTTGCCCTGTTTCAATAGTTAACTACACAAAGTTTTTGGGAGGAGTATATAGAGCTGACCAAAAGCGAAGTTACTACTCATTAGGTAGGAAAACAAAAAAATGGTGGAAGTATTTGTTTGGGTTTGTCATCAACACTGCGATAGTGAATAGTTTTATTTTGTACAGTGAAACTAATCAACCAGCAAAATCCAAACATGGGAAAACTCGAAAAGAATACCAGAAGGCATTGTATAAACAAATGATAGGAAATTTTACATCACGAAAGAGAGCAGGTCACAAAAGAAATGCAATACCAAATATACATTCATTTCAAAAGTCACATAAAATAATGAAAATAGAAGGTAGAAAAAAGGTGTGTGTTAAGTGCAGTGAGAATAAAAAACGTACAGCATCTGGAAAATCAATTCAAATTACTTGGAAGTGTAAAAACTGTGACCTACCTCTATATAAAATAGGATATTTCCTAGACTTCCACCATGAGAAGGGAGTTGAGATGGACAACTAATATAATCATAAGGTAAGATATTATTTATAAACATACATTAGGGATGTTACGGAGGTGATTTTATCGGAGGCAGAGTCGGATTCGGAGGTTTTATTCCGACCTCCATCGGAGTCGGAGGTTACAGTATTACATTAGGAAACTATAAAATTTGCTTAAAACAACCTTTATTTGCAAAATGAGAAAAATAAAATTTTGAATTGTTACAAAAGCTAATGAAACTGTGCATTTTGTTGTCTTCTATTTCCCACTCATATAGCATCTCCTTAATTTCTTCACAGATTAGATCTCCAGTGTGACGTTCATTGAGTGGTTGACATTTTAATACAATTTTGATACGTTCAAAGTCATCCGTTATTCTGTGTGCTATCAAACTTATTAATGAAACATTAGAACTTGGTTCAGACCAAATAACCGTGGAAAATGACAATTTCCCGAAGGTTTTTATCAATGCCGATATTTTTTTAGCAACTTTAGGATAAAACTCGTCACAAATATTGTGTGTGAAAAACTGGCGTCCTCTCAAATTGTAATCCAGAACAATATATAGCATGAAACGGCGGGGTGCAGAATTTTTAGGCGAAGTAAAGGGTATTGTCATTCCAGTAAACTGCGAGTGTGATCTTCGAGATGCAACGACCAAGCTAAATATTCGCCAAGAAATAATCGCTAAAACAGATAGTTACTTTTGGTCGTTCTTCCCGAATAGCATCAGAGAATATAATAGGGTAGATAAGGTAAGGTTTTAATACACCCCCTGCCATACGCCACTGGCGGCTTGCAGGGTATAAATCTAAATACTAGACTCCTCACGAAAATAAATGGATGTAAGGCGATCATTTTGGGAAATGGTTTATCGATTTCCTTAGATTTTGAATAAGAGGCATCCCATTTTTTATTCTTATTTAAAATGTCATGCAACAATACCTGTTTTTTTTTTTGCTTTTTCAAGTTGCGTTTTCAGATCACATTCCGTAGCAAGCCTCGGTTCTTTCTCAAGCCACAAGAGTTCTTCATACTTGTCCCTATGAAGCGCTTTTAAGTGCCCCTTCAATGAAGTCGCAGTACCACCTTTCCTGGAGTATATTCTATCACAAATATTGCACTTCGCCGTATTTGAATCAATTTCACAGAAGAAGTTCCAAATAGCACTTGGTTTTACCTTCATGGCTATCAAAAGTCTGAGCACATATCGCAGCCCTGACCTTGAGAAGTGAGTCATCCGATTGTCGGGCATCAAACGTTAAACGAGTGATACAATGTTATTTTATGGTCTATTCCTTACCTCTCCGCACAGACGCCTCTGCACTGAGGATGGAACGGGTGCGATTAATTACATTTACTTCGAAGTTTAAACTCTGTTAAAACTCCAGTTTGATAGTATCAGAACCAGAGTCGGATCCGGAGGGGAATTTGAACTGGAGTTTCCAACCTTTCGGATTCGGAGTCGAAGCTCTGTTACATCCCTAACATACATATGCCTTAACGAGTTTTAAACAAAAATAACACAATCGTAACTCGATAAACTTAATAAAACCGGAAGAACAGAATGATTTGCAGATTATGTCAAGACCTACAAATCTAGGTCAAAAATCCATGACAGGGAATTGGGGCATTTAAATACGAACAGTAAAGGAATATCTCAAGACGGGCGCTCTGGGGCACTAAGAAAGGGTTAAAAGACAATGATGATGAATATATTTTGCATACCTGTAGTACAAAATCACGGCCTCTGAAATCAGCAATTGTCCGTGGAAGCCTTGTACGTCCCCAAACAAAGCGGAGAAACAGTGAGCGCTCCTGATTACTGAATTCCTCCATCACATCCCAAAACCACTGGACAAGTGGAGCATTGGCATCTACACCTAAATAAAGAATTATGTGTTAGTTGGTACAAATTCAGATTCATGTATTAAAATTATCCACTATTAATTACATATAAAGATTAACAAAGGAGAGGAAATGTATACGGGGATGATTTTGAATCTAAAGAAGATAACAGACTAGAAAGACAAATATTCCAGTGTAGTTTTTCGGATGATATTGATTGAAAATCTTGAATGAGAGCAGAAAAAGGAGTAGAACGACCTGTAAATTCTTCTGAATTGATATCATAATGTAAGGTACATAAGGTTTCATAGCTAAGAAAGAAGAGCAGAATTTTAATTTTAGCTTTTTTTTGTGGCTGTTTTCACCTGACCCAACACTCAATAGTAAGCTCTAAGTAAATGCCATTTTTATAACTACATTAGAAGAATGTAATTTATTTCACAATCATTTACTATAAGCCCAGCCATATGAATGAACATTTTTCTATGAAATTGGACTGCTTGTTAAAGTCCTTTTGTAAACATGTTGACATTATTTTATTACTGGTAAAGAAAAGTAAGGGTAATGCTTCTCAAAATTAGAATGTTAAAAATATTTTTAGACTAATATGGAAATTCTTAAAAATAATAACAGAGAAGCTCTGAATACACAGAATTTCATGTTTTTGGATGCTTAAATGTAATTTATTTAGAGGATGACAATAAGACTCACCCTTGTAAGTTGCAACTGATTTTAGAAGGCTAAGAGGAATGTCAGGAGAGCCACAGACCATTGTCTCCAGCTCATAACCACTAAATAGAGAAAGAAGTGGCACCGGAACAACTTTAGCCATACCCTCTCTCACTGCAGCCACTTGCTCATCAAACTCGTGAAGCCTACAAGTAAAAATTCAAGTTTAATGTAAATAATAGAAAATTTTACTTACCATAAGTAACTAAATAGAAGTAACAAGTACATGTTTACTCTTCAAATTGTTATTTGATATTTAAGTATTTTATAGATTGCAAAAGAGATGAGAGCATTCTTCCTGGAATGCTTTCTAATCATTTGAGAATCTTTCTTTCCTATGAAATTACAGAGCATCCTTTGGATATCAAGTAGTAAGCAACTCAGAGTAATAAGTACATGCTTTAGAATTTGTATACAATTGTAATCAATAATCAGATAGAACTGATGCTTTCCAATGTAAGTATTTTTCAAGCTTTCTATATTGGATGTAAAAATTAGATATTCTCCAGAATTGCTGAAGCATACTTCTCTTATCCTGCATCAAAAACAATTAAGTTTATCTCTGGTGTTCTTATCTCCACCCATAATAAAACACTAATATTTACACTTTAGGATACATAACATACTTTCCAGTATCTTCTGATTTACTTCAAAAAGTAAAAATTTACCTTTCTTGACCAATCACTAACTTACTTTAAAATATACAGTTTACTCTAAAGAAGATACATGTAAACGAGATAGAAGTATTTTGCATACCTATACTGTAAAGCAAGCTTGACATATTCATGCCGATTACTAGAAGTGATTCTTCGGTGGCGTGTTGAAAGTGGAATTTCTACCCCAGTGGATGAAGGAGTAGAAAAAGGTAAGGCAAGGTTGCGGAATGAAGCTTCATCACCATCCATGTCCCTGATGCACATGAGACCTATAGAAAAGGAGCACAGTTTAGCAACATTTGACCACTTTTTGTCCTTCAAAAATCAGCTTCCAATAAAAATGATTAAATCATAAAAGATATTGAACGGTAAAAACCAAATTCAGGATTTACTTACAAAAATAATACAAATAAATTAAAGGGTGTACAAGAGATATTCCAAAAAATAAGAATCATGTTCTCTGAGATAGGATTAAAGAAAACCTCATGAAAAAGAAGAGCCACGCTGATAATACTTATAAGAGGTCTCAGATTATGCAATACAGAGAAACAGTTGGATGTTGAAAAAGACCACATATCTAATGCAACGCAACAATCATCCAAAAAAGATTGAAGAAAACTGTATTCTTCTACAAATGAAGATGGCAATACAATTGCTGAAATATATACATTGTGATTTCGGCTGTTCAAGTGGATTACCAGTGATTCCCACCATCCATCTTTGCTGATGATAAATGAAAAAACCCTCTTAGTGTGCCCTTTTGTAATATTTTGCATACTGCAAACAGCGCTCTTTCCTACCCAAACCTCAGCATGCTGTTAAGTCTAACAAAAGTAAATTTATATTTATAGATATTTATTTTTCCTACAATTGGTCATTTCTACTATACTATTGGTAAAATTTTCTTACCATAATTATCAGTAAACATGTGAGACCTTTTATGATAGTCAAGATTTCATCAAGAAAGAAAATTTGATCAAATTTCTATAGTATTAGGCTGGACTTCGTGGAAAGCCATAATGAGAATTAAAGAAGGCACTTCGTAGTTTCCACACTAAATAAGTCTAATTTAAATAAAACATTTAGTGTGGAAACTACGAAGTGCCTTCTTTAATTCTCTTGATCAAATTTTTCAGGTATGAAGTAATGGTAACTTCTTTCCTCAAGTTCTGCATTAACCTACCAGGAACATAATCTCGATCAACTTCGGACAAGTCAGCAGGCGTCAGAGGTAATCCTGCTAATTGCTTCCACACTGGTTCAGCTAAGTTAAGGCTGAGAGGACTTCCAGTTCGAATAGCCACACCCATTAAAACTCCTTTAATTATAGATAAAGGTTTACATTAGTTTTATTGTGAAATAAAAAAAGAAGAAAATTTACAAAAATCATTTATAGTAACAGATGGATTATAAACAGGGTGTCCACTATCCAGCCATTAATAATTCCCTGAGTTTTCCAGGGAAATATTTTCTGTTTTCCAGGGTATTTTACATCTGCAAATAAGTCTAATTTTATCCAAATATTAGACATGTGGTGATTATTAGCCACTTAAGGTACCAGAAATGATGACAAACAGTTCATACATTCATTACGATATTGTTTAGGTATCAGAGCCAGCCTTAGAAATGGACAATCAGGAAGGTCACTCATGACACAAAGGTTTGAGATCAACTAACATTAGATTTGTCAAAGTGAATTATTTCATCAGAAAATTGTTTTTTTCCATTTCAGAATTACATATGCCTTTTCAAAAATAATCACATTATTTAAAATTTTTGTTAAATTGTTTCCTATCTGTGTAATAGGCACCCGAGAGCCTCTGTATCCAGGGCACCAGTATAACTCGAGCTGGTCCTGATGAGTATCCAGCTATAGGTTGGTGGTAGGTTCATTGAGTCTCACCTATGCATGCCACATGTATATGTGAATATGTGAAGACTACTGAGTAAGTGTACCATCCCGAATAGATTCTCTTGTATTCCCAAGTTATAGAAGGGGATCATCCCTTAAAAAAGTATAACTATACTAGAAAATGAAAGCAATTTCTGAAAAAATACTGATGTGTATTGTTTCATTAAAGTAATAAACCTGAACAATAGCTCCAGCAGCGGCACAAATAACATCATTTGAGTTTCACTGAGAAGGTCATACTACAAACTGTGACATCAACTACTGAAAGAGTTGATGTAGAAAACAAATTCTTATCATGCTCTATTTGCTGTTTCCCTTGTCCAGAAAGAAATTAGATATCCCCAGTAACTGCAACTACATATGATCCCATGTTGTATATTTGCGATATTGCCAAAACATTGTGTGTATAAAGAATGAGCACATCTAAGTCTTATAAGCTTTAAATTGGTCACGACATAACTGTCATCAAAGTTTTCTTCCTCTCAGGGCATTTTTACTGAACTAACATGTGGCTTAAAACAAAAGCAATGAAACGGTCGTTCATAAAGAGTGTAAACAGTTTTTTCCAGGTTATCCACCAAATTCCATTAAGTTTTCCAGAAGAAAAAACCCTGAGTTTTTCATGTTAGCAGACACCCTGATAAAAATGACTGATATTGTCATTATCCATTCAATTGGAGGTAACCTACTTCTTTAATAATACCCTGTATTTGAGAGGTAGAGATACTTCCAACTGCATTATTTGCATTTTTCCCACCATCACACACATTAAAGTTACATCTGAACAGATAAAGCTATTTTGGGCAGAGTAGCAATAAAGATAAAACTTTTAACTAGGCTAAGAGAAGAGAACATTTTGGTTGAAAATAATGGTTTAGAAAAACACGTATTTAATATCCCAACAAACCAACCATGTCAGTATTTCAAATGCTACAAAAAGCAGTAAATTTTCATATCATTGATGGAGCTCCCTGAATTATTCACATCATTCTCATTTTATAATATTAAATAAATAATTTTATTTTTATGAAATTTGAGTAAATCATTAAATCATACCTTTATTTTAAAGATACTATCTACCTCACCTTCAGACAGCACTCATATATAAGCAAATTATAGAGTGGAGAGAATTCTCACAGGTGGTTAACTGAGTAAGTTCTCAAGAAACTTATGTTTTGGCCTCTCTGACTTAGTGGCCATCTTCAGGATTGTATTAATCCTGTAACAGGAACAACCCTGAATATGGCCACCAAGTTGACAGCTGAAATGTTGGTTTCTAAAGAACTTACCCGGCTGACAACCATTGAGAATTTTCTCTGTGTTATTTGCCAGAAAAAATTATTTCTAATAAAGGATTTCAATAACAATGATTAATATTTAATTGAATATTATAGTCTGCACTTTCAAGATTCAAAACCATGACAAATTATACCAATGAAAATTAAAATTTGATGTGATGAAAATGAGAAACTGTACCATTAATTTTTGATAATTAGAGTTTCCTATTCATGAAATATTTAATAGCTAGTTGAGAGACTCAGGCCTGGAATTGATACTCTAAGACTGCAATAATGACAACCTCCATCCATAATGATTAATATGTAACTCTAGGATGGATACCTTTGTTTATCAAAAATTCCAAACCAAAAATAAAGCTAAACTTCTTTCACAAATTGTATGAAACTCAACTAGAATGAAAAAATTAGGCAAAAGATCTTCATTGACCTCCATATAAAACATATATATAGACGGTTCTCTGGATATATATACGTATATAGGATACTAAAGATGAGGCGGAAGGAATAGCCTCCCAGAGCCGGCGTTTTTTTTCCATAAAGTCCTGGGTTTGGACATTATGGAAAAAAGCAGACATCCATCCTAGGCATCATGGGTTCGATTCTATGAGGCCCCAAATATGGCTATTTTCCCATAAGAATGCATTGAACGGTTTTTCTAGCATTTTTCGGAAATTTTTTTCAGGTACTTCCCGTAAAGCTAGGGAATTGAAATTTTAACTGCAAGTGCATGAAGTGATTCTCTTCCACGCACTGAAAAGACCGCTCCCAAAATGATCGTAGGTTCGACGCTAGGTCGATGTAAAACATTCAAAGGATTTAAATCCCAGGGACCAGGGAAATTAAAGGTACTTAATTGCTTATCTGAAGCAGATTACACATCTGGTCCACACATTTATCGTGGTCTCCCAGAGATATCGTCCCTTTCAAACCTTTGGGATGGGTGATAAGCGTTTCCTTTTGAAGTAAACAGATTGTCATTTTTTTCTAAAGCAGCCGATGGCACAGTTCCGTTGCGCATTTTTAATTTGGTGCACTTTTTTAAATGAATTATTCTTGAAACTATAGGAAAAGCAAAAAGCGAAGATAAAACACGTATATACATTGATGTAGGATCTGTAAGATGCCGTAAATATCCAGCAGCGTATGATAGGGTGTGTATATATGTCTTACCAAACCTATCGTATATTAAGCTTGCAGTATGCAAGCTACTTTTACTCGTAAAACATGTGTGTTACATAGTTACCTAAAAATCTAAACATGCGCAAGTGAAATTGGGTGTTGGCTTGAGCATTAAGAATGAAACAGGCATCTCTGCCAACAGTAGAACTAGTAGTGTTAGCTGCTGCTCCAGAAGCAGGAGGTGGGGCATAGTCATGGTCTCCTCGGGCATTTGGAGTGGGAACCAGTAATGCCACTGCTCCCTCTTGTAATTCCTCACACATCTCTGCAATGCTCTCACTATAGCCTCCCCCACAGTCATCTACACTTTCACCTAGATCAAAGTGATATTAGGATGAAATTTAAAAAAAAACAACACAGGTTAACTTATGATATAAATTACATAAAAATGCTAAAAACTTCTGAAGAAAATCAAATTAATGATTTTTATGGGGATATACAATACAAGAGAGAGATATATATATATATA
>KZ308883.1:80224-100845 GCA_000376725.2 Ladona fulva
ATATATACGTGGTTTGTTTCGCTTATAGCATTCTGTCTCATTAACAGTGAGGAAAGCAATGGCAAACTACCTCACCCCTCATTCTTCCTAGTAAAACATTCAAAGGATTTAAATCCCAGGGACCAGGGAAATTAAAGGTATTTAATTGCTTATATTAGTATGATTTTAAGCTAATTATTGCATCAAAAAAGAAATACTGTTTTCCAAGGTATTTTTTTGCATAAGTGAAATTCAGATTAGCTAATTTTGAAAATGTCTTCTAATCTCTATTCTTCATGAAGGAAAGGACTCAGAATGATTTATTTTAGATATGTGTATCTAATTTATGTACAGATAGACATACCAACAAATTTAACCTTCCAGACTCGATGGGGTAAAAGAAGAGCATCTCCACGGAAAAGTAATTCCATCTTGGAAACCATCTGGCCAAACACTGAGCGAACTCCATGGGGACCAGCCAAGCCTCCACTTGATCTTGATCTTCGGACTTGGATGCGGTTTAGTTCTATCACAGGACCATGTTGCCTATCCCTTACCATGGTTGCTTGCACCACCTGTGTGTTATTAAAATATCCATATAAATGTAGTACATAGAAAACAGCTATTTCATCAGATTGTTCCGAGTACAATCACACAATGTGTCTATCTACTAAATTCACAACTCAAAAATGCTTCATTTACTGCTTTAAATACTGGAATTTAGTATTACATTTATCATAATATACACTCCCAATATAAAAACAGAATTGAGTCATGGCTGACTTATCTGATTCACAGATATCCACATCTTAAGCAGTAAGGTAAACAAAGCCAAGATGTACAAAACTGGGTTCCCTGTCTCTACGACACAAAACATATTGAAAAAATACTGCTTATGATGGTCACTTAACTGCTTATTTTCCTATCCCTAGATTTATTACAACTCGTTTCTGCCTAAGGTCTGCCTCATTTGATTGACCAAAAATTGATTACATTATTTACATTGCCTCCTCCTTTCATCCTCTGCTTTGCCTTGTCACTAATTGAGTTCCTTTTGACTCCCTTTTCATGATGACAAATTGTGAGAGAAGAAAATGTAGAAATTGTAATGCATTCCACTATTCATCTTTCTGAAGGAAACAATTCTAGCTCAGATAGTGAGAGATCTTCCTTATCAGTTTTGTCTCAGGGCAAATAGCTAATTAAACATTCAAAAGGCTATTCGTTCATTTAGTACAAACTAAAACTTGAAATCATATCAAATAAAACAGAGAGACAAGGCAGTGTCTGATGGGCTGTTGAGGGTGGCCTTTTGAAAGGTTGAGCTCTGTGAAGGCATCTTACCAATGCTGCTTAACAACTTATCATTCATCTCTATTTGTCATTATGGAAAAAACTGCACCATTTTAGAAAGAAATATGACCAAAATTAAATAGCAAAGAAAGGCTCTCTATACTCAATGTGATTGGATGATACCTGGTAGAACGCCATGATTAAATAAAAAGATCAGAACTTCGTATTTTCCACAACCAATTTTTCAATGCGACTGGTTTTGGCCATACAGCCATCATCAGGTACACTATCAAAGATACTGAGAGAATTTATAGTGGGACACTCCTACACTTCCTTCCTTCTACACACCTTTACCAACTCCTCCCCAATCCTTACCTGATCTTCAAAACTGAGTGTCCCATTAAAAATTCTTTCAGTATCTCTGGTAGTGTACCTGATGATGGATGTATGGCTGAAACCAGTCGCATTTAAAAAATTGGTTGTAAAAAATACAAAGTTCTGATCTTTTTATTTAAAAGGCTCTCTATTTGAGAAAAAAAATATGTAGTATTCAGTATCATAGAGTATAAAGTCAATTTCTTTATGTCATCTGGGAGAGTTTTCCAAATGAGATTACTGATGCAGAGCTAATTGTATAGACCCATCATATTGTTAATTGTATTGTCCCAGAAGATTATACCAGAAATTGCACCAGTAAAGGTATACCAAATGGCAACTGCATGCTCTTTTGTGAAGATCAAAATGATCAAGAAATATTAGGAAGAGAAAAGAGAAAAATTTTGGGAGATGTATGGATTTATAGCACAAAAAATGTTTAAAAGCTAAAAGGAACTGCACCAAAAGTAAGAACCTTTGGCTTATACCTTGAGTTCCTCCAGGTTTCTTTACACACAACATTATCTATTACTGAAGACATACCTTTCTGAATGTTGTCTCTTTGGCAGATGAAACTAGTATACCACGCAACTTGTCCAAATTTCCTCTCAGTGGCCCTTCCCATTCAGTATCACCAGTCTTTCGATCCTCTTCTCCCACTTTGCTGGTATCCCTCACACCCTTACGCCCTCTACCACTACCTGGATCCACAGAACCTCCCAGTTTTACTCCACTGCCCAATGGAAACATGGCTACACTGGGACAGAACAAATCAGAGAAGTGGTGGAGGAGGAGAAGGCGATTTCTGAGGGTTGGAATTGGAATATCTCTCAAGAGATCATACTCCAGTGGGACACGGCTTGGAAGTCTACCTGCAGCTGAAACAGGTTTGCTAGTGCTCCAAGCTAAGGTATGAGCTGATCCACAGGCTACCCTTGTAATCTTCTTTCCCTAAAATCATTAAATTATTTTTAGATTAAATATTACAAGTTAATAGTTTCACACTAGTAAATCTACAAAGATTATAATTTAAAGAAGCAACTGAAAAATAAGAAATATTTAATGATTGATGTCAGACTTTTTTCAAGTCCATCTTGCGCAAAATCACCCTTACCCGTTTTCATGTTTTCAAGCAAATAACCTATCAAATAGAATACAAATTTAAATACTTAATAACAGAATTAGAAACAGAAAATCCTCTTGAAGTTCTGACTTCTAAGTCATCATCTTCATTAAATTATTTAACCTCCAGTAATTCAAATATTATTATTACTCATTTTGGACAGTGAATTTAAGGAAATTTAAAGAGATTTTGTGAATAGAGACACTTTGATGCACTATAAAACAAAGAAAAATAGAAATCTAAAGAAACCGTGCATGCAGGTTAGAATATCATATAAATCCAATTTCAGCACAGGGTCATTCCATATCAGTTCTTCTAGCCCATGACACCCACCATCTCAGATTTTAAGAACTAGTAAAACGAGTTATGAAAGAAAAGAAAAACTTTGCATGTTTTATAACCACATGAAAGGATAAATATACCAAGTTTCATCAAAATCTGAGATGGTGGGAGTCAAATGTTCATTTTTCTTGTGGAATGACCCCATTTTCAAAGAGAGTCTTCTTAATTATACATTTAAAAATCAAACCTAGAATAAACTGAATGTGTGACCTGGATTAAAATTTAATCTCATTTTTGAGAAAGAATTTGATGAGCTACACAAATGCACTTGTTTGGGATTTTATGCAAATGATTTGATATTCAAATCTGATTCTGGATTTTTTTAACAGCAAAGCCAGAAATTATCTTAAAATTACTTCTAAATCATCATATGAACTATAAATACATTAATAAATTGAGAAATGAAAACAAAAACAGATATCACAGAAGCTTATTTTTAATTAAATAAAATATAAATGAATATCTGTAATGCATTTGGTCCAAAACTTTTACAAATGGTAACAGAAATATGTACTATACCTAGTATATTTCAAATTTAGCTAACATATAACATAAAAATAAAATAGAGCATTAAACTAGAATGATATACCTGAAGAGCTGCCACAAGTCTAGGCCTCTGTATTGCATTAGTTGTTCCATCCCCAAGCTGTCCTTCATCATTATCACCCCATGTATAAACCTCTCCAGAATCTGTGCATGCCACACAGTGAAGGGACCCTGACATGAATTATCATCATGGTAAATTAATGACAAGTAATAATTATTGTTATTCCAAGATACTCCAATAAAACTACGGCACTTTCATTTTTAAGTCTTTAATCTTATAATCAATTACTGCTGTCATTGACTTTTTACAATATTAAAGCAGTGCTGAGATGAGTAACAGGAAAAACTTATGCTATGAATTCAACACAACAGTGACAATTCTCTCTTCTCTATTTTTACCATTTTGTTTTAATCTCTGAACTCATTTTTTTGCATTTAGCAAGGAATTCATCACTTTGATATGTTCTAATTATAATAAAAAGTGTAAATGACAAATGTTACATAAATGGTAAATGTGAAATAAGTAATTTATCAAAATACTGAGCTGATAAATGCATTAAAACCATCACAGTGTAATGGTTGGCTAAGAATACTGATCAATTGATGGTATGTAATATTAATTTCTGAGTACATAATCCAGGCATTCTGAGTACATAATCCAAGGATTCTAACCAAAAAATCAGACAGAATAGCTTATCTATCTTTAACAACCTGCATGATAATTTTTCTTAATAAAAAACTTGACCCATTTTTAGAGTTTAATGATAAAATAATGAAATTCAACTATAATGTGCTCCAAGGGAAACCTCTATACAGTTATAACTAAAGATTGATACTTAAATTTTTAGGGACAAAATATAATATTCAAGAAAATGTTTTTAAAATCTGTCATTAATCACTGACATCATCTGTGCATCATTAGTTATTTACCTGTAGCAATGCATATAACCTTCTTTCCTTGAAGAGCAGCTACTTTGCGAGGCCTTCTCACATGGTCATCTGTGCCATGACCTAATCTATGATAATCACCTTTTCCCCTAAAGATACAATAAGATTTTGATATGATATTGAAGTAGACACAATTTCATTCAAAACTACAGAAGGATATTAAATTTTACTTATCCAACATGAATACAAATAAAGGTTCAACTATATAAAATAATTGTAAAGAAAACACTGTTGTACAAAAAAATAAAAGATCAAGCTTCTAATATTGTCTTAGCTGCTACTTTCTTAAGTCTTGTGGTAATACCCATTCATAAGATGCATTTTTTATCATAAAAATTTTGGTTGAAAAACAGGGTGTGTTATACAAGGATTTAGATTTTCCTTAGTATTTATTAGATAGATCAAGAATACAGTCCCATAAACATTGCTAAATAAGCAGATGCATTTATATGCGGGCATACATGGTAATCATTAAAATTAACACTAACATTAGTTTCTCATTGTTATACTTTACTTAAATGTGACAATGTGTGAGAGCTTATGAGAAGTTGGACTTGAAAGAAAAGCCTACAATTTCATATGAATTATTATATTAATGATAAGGCTAAGAAGAAACAGATGCTTTTACCTCATATAAGGAAATTGATATTTAAACAATCACAAAAGCAGGTGACCTTTGAATTCCATATTACTAACAAAAGCTTTTGAATTGGAACAATTTAATTATATAAATATATTACACAAGAAATATAAGGGTGAGTAATAAGAAGAAAGCCTATATTCACTCACCATGTGTACACACTTCCAGATCGAGTAAGGGCTACTGAGAATTGAGATCCACATTCAACCTTGATCACTCCAAGTCCTGCTAAAGACTCTATCTTCATTGGAATCTGTAACATATTTTACATCATATTATATGTCATTTTAAACTTCAGTAAATGTTGATAAGAGTGTGAGATGAAAAAGAATGCTAGATTTAGTACATTGAATGAATACTAGATAGAAAGATCACTTTCATAGGCAGAATTTATAGGCTAGAACTAGATAATTAAATTTCAAATGTGTGACATACATTTTATGGGATTGAAAGAGATCACAAAGAGTACAGTTCTGCTATTGCATAAATCAGAGAGTTATTGAAATCTAAACTCAGTTATCCCACTTCAAATAGCCAGAAATGGCAAGGCCATCATGGGCAACATGCTCATATGAATCAATTTATAATAACCACATTAAAATATAACTGAGAAATAATAGAAGAGGATGTGAAAGAAAAATAGATGTCCTTATTCAATAAGTTGATTACCTTACATCCATCTGAGCCACCACGACCAAGTTTCCCATAATCTCCATCACCCCAAGACCACACATTGTCATCATCAGTAATACAAAGAGTTTGTGCATCTCCACTACCACAAGCTATGTCAATAACATGGTAGCCTAGCAAAGCTTCCACCTGGAATAAAAATATATTTTTCAACACATATATTCAATTTAAAATGGATTTACATAATGAATATAATCTCCCTCAAGTTTCAATTTCAGAGAAATTTCTACAAAAATAATTTTCATAAACTACTGCAACCTTACTTTATAAAGTATCTTTAGACAAAAATATAGTCAAATTACAAGTTTTACATAAAAAATGCAGATTTATAAATCACTCATGGCTTATAGGGCTTGATTACACTATGGAAATGGGTATTGATGAGAGGGAAGTCAGTGAAGCAGCTGGTTGCAAAATTTCTTAATCTGTAGATCACAGCGAGTAAAAGTAGGCAAAAGTTTATCTGAAAAAATAGATATAATGTCAGGAGTACCTCAGGGAAGTGTAATCGGGCCATTGCTATTCTTAATCTACATAAACGACTTACCGAAGGGCATAAAATTTAAAATAGGGCTTTTTGCGGATGATTGCATAATTTATAGAGAGATAAATTGTGAAAACGATACCAAAATATTACAGGAAGACATTGAAGCTGTTGAGAGGTAGTTTTTAATAAATGGAATGAAGGTAAATACAATGAAAAGTAAACACATAACGTTCACTAATAAGAGAAAAGAGAGAGAAATTAGTTATGAGCTTAATGGAGAGAAAATTCCCAAGGTAAATAAATGCAGGTACTTGGGGGTTATACTAACTAATAATTTGGACTGGAGTACCCACAAAGATAAAATCGTGTCTTAAGCATTTAAAAATCTTCATTACGTGATGAGAAACTTCCTGGTAACTAGTAGGGAAGCAAAAGAGTTAGGGTATAAGACAATAGTGAGACCTCTATTAGAATATACAACAAATGTGTGGAATCCACATGATAAAACGAATATCAAAAAGATTGAGAAAGTTCAACAGAAAGCAGCCAGGTATGTGTTAAGAAGACATAAGAAAGAAGATAGCATTATGGAAACATTAGAGATTCTCGGTTGGGAAATGTAAAAAAAGAAAAAAGGCAGAGAGTAAATTGACTTGTAGGCATCTATCAGGTCAGAAACGGAGGAGAAGCTTGGGTCAAGCTAAAAAGCAGATTAGAGGAACCGCATTACATAACACGAGAGGACCATAAGCAGAAGTTAAAGCTGCGGAAACAAAGGACTGATAGCACAAAGTATGTGTTTATTAATAGAGGGGTTAAGGAATGTAATATTTTGCCTGAAGAGGTCTTCAAACCCTTACCAAAAAACAAAAAGGAGTTTAGAGGGAGATGCTGTATTTTGGGTAATTTAGTGGAGTAAATATGTAAATATTGTAATTATTTGTATATTTGTAAATGTGACGTAAAGTTAACTGATGAAGTGACATGTGGTTTATGAAAATAAGGTAAAAAAATTATGAAAAATATAAAATGGATTCTTCCTTAACAATGGTCCTTGGTTTGATTTCAGAACAGTTCCATTTCTCAATAAGGTTCTTATGGAGAAATTAAACCTGTTATTGAAGTTGGATTGTGTAAACAATAGGTAGGAAAATTCATCACATCTAAGCTTGAAATATTGCTTGCAAGAAAGTTTTATTTGTACATACATAAAATAAGTTAAATTGTTCCATCATGTTTGATAATGGAATTGACTAGTTAGCATATAAAATCCATTGACTAGTTTTTGGATGAATTATGAATTTGGACATACATACCAATTTAGGCCTAGGTTGATCTTCACTATCTCCATGTCCAAGACGACCATATCTTCCCTTCCCCCAAGTGTAAGCTTCTCCAGAAGATGTTAAAGCAGCACTATGTGCTCCACCACATGCTATTTCTACAATTTCTTTTCCTCTCAGTGCTTCTATGACACGTGGTCTATCACAGGGGCTGAAAATACAAGTCACAATTCATGCACATTATAATTTTATTACCTACTACAGAAATATTTCAAAAATCAAACACAAAATTCCAAAATCTAATAACACCATAAATCGATTATTTAAGTTGTTTAACCAAAACATTTAAATGATTTATCTACTAAGTGTGCTATTAAATTATTATTAATCAATATATATATAATTAATATATATAAATGTAAGCGTGTTCCACAACCCACCACCACATTCCTATGGGGGTTATATGGAATGGTAGCCCTTCATCCCTCATTCATAAAGATGGTTTCAGTTTGGAACTGCAGGAATTGAGTTCGAAGATATGGGTTTCAAAAGACGGTATCACACCAATGGACTTCTTATGGGAAGTCAGTGAAGCAGCTGGGAATCGAGTGCTAAAGTGGCTCGAATGTTCCTGGGTGTTCTAGAATGTACCAGACGGTTCTGGACCATCAAAGGGACTTCCTGTTCCAGAATGTTTGAGAATGTTCTAGAAACCAAAAACAGAAGTCCAGAATCTTCTGAAACATTCTCAGATGTTCCATTATCCTGTTGTGGTGGGGATACATTCCAGGTTAGAAGGGTATATATTGGTGATAGTGTGATGCATGTCTCAGCATGCTTTTGGAAATTGATTAGAGAAGATCAATAAAATGTGAGTGACAGAGAGTGAAATAAATTCCAGTGAAAATTTTTAAATGTAGTATCTCATTTGATAGAGGTACTACATAACATGACAATTAACGATTGAGAGATACTTGTCTCTTTTGATGTTAAATCCTTGTTCCCGAGTAACCCTTTAGAAATCACCTTCCAGTACTTAGAAAGATAGCTCAAATAACAGAATTTACCAAATGAATTAATAGAAGAATATGTTAAACTTACAAAAGCTTGCATGAACGAAGGATGTTTCTAAGTTAACAGCAAATTTTATAAACAAACAGAAGGAACATCTATGGGAAATTGTTTATCTCCTTTCTTTGCAAATCAGTTCATGACACATTTTGAAGAACATTGTAAAATAAATTTCCGTTATTTTCCCAGGATTTGGTTGAGATATGTAGATGATGTGTTTGCAGTTTACAACAAATCAAAAGAAGCCATACCAGAATTCTTGGACAAGTTAAACTCACAATTTGAACCAATAAACTTCACGGTAGAGGAAGAATCCAATCAAACTTTAAATTTCTTAGACCTCAGTATCACAAGGACAGGGAAGGAGTTAACTTTCAACATATATAGAAAACCCACTCATACCGACAAATATATTCACAACAGTTCCAACCATCATATCTCCCAAAAGTTAACACCATTTCATTTCATGGTATGGAGATTATTGAACACACCGCTGTCAAAAACCAACTTCAACCGAGAATACCAGTTCATCAAAAAAACGGTAGAGAAAAACGGGTATGATCCTGAAATAATACAAAATATCATTAGAAAGCAAAAACACAAACAGAGGCTTAAACATTGTTCCACTCTAACCCCAAACCATGTAGGAGAAAGGAAACTTATCAAAGTCCCCTACGCACCAAGAATAACAAATAAACTACACCAAGAGTTATTCCCATTTGGTTTCCATCCGGTTTTTGTAAATAACAATTAACTTTCTAATTTATTTCCCAGTCCTAAGGATCCCACCCCAACACTACACAGATCAGGGATCTACCAAATTTCATGTGGAAACTGTGACCGTATTTATATTGGCCAAACAAAACGAAGGATCGAAACTAGATATAAAGAACATTTTGCACACTTCAAATATAACAGGATTCACAGATCAAGTGTCACTCAACATATACAAGAGAATAACCATCCCATTACTTTGGAAAACATCACATTATTGAAAACGGTCCAAAATAATTTTAAGTTAGATGCATACGAAAGCATCCTTATACACCAGAACCGGAGCATACTTATGAACAGTGACAATGCGCCCATTCTGTCCTCAATCCTCTTTTCGCTCTTGTCAAAAAATACATCATTCACTTCACCTTCGGAAAGAAATAGTATAAATACCACACACACTGTCTCCCGACCTCATTCTTCACAATCTACTGATGATAACATGGTTGTTGAAATACGTATTTAGGTGTTTTCTGTAAGTGGTGAGAGGCTTAGGACTTGTTTTTAAAATTTTTCAATTTTTGGTCGTTTTTTACACATTTGCAAATACATTGTTTTTATGTCAATTTTGTCTTTGACTTTTGGTTTCTTAGAATCGAGATTTATTCTTTCACTTTTGAAACAAAGGTTGTGCCTGTGATCTGGGTTTTATGTGCATTTTATCACTTTTAAATTTGACATACACGCATTGCGTTGATTTTTATTCCATTGACACATCACAGGTTTACCCGTTCACATTAGCCCCACACGTATGGTTCATTTTATCTTGTTGATTTTGGTATTGTGTCTTGTCCTTGGGTTGTTTTTGATGGCTTAAGGAGTTTACTTTTACACTTCATATCAGCCATGTCTCCAATATTCATATATAATGTGTAGTCCATCAAATTCAAGTAGATTATGGAAGAAATTCAAAGAAAGTACAAGCAATTATGCATTGCATCAGGTGCAACAAGTTCATACAGAATTAAATATCAAGTTCAATGAAGAGATATTTAATCAAGCACTTATTCGTTTGGAAGACAAATGCTTAGAAATAAGCAATCAAACTTTGGTTGAACAGGGAATGCAAGTGCCACAAAAAGGTGGAATCGAAGCATTGAATTCCAAAATATTGAAAAAGAAAAGTTATAATGTTAATGAATTATTGCAATATATTGCTGAAAAAAAACTATTGTTAATAGAAAGTAAAAAGCAAGCTTATGATTTCATCATGGATCATGTGAACAGAGGTATTGGTGGAGTAATCCTGTTGGATGCACCAGGAGGTACCAGAAAGACATTTTTGATAAGTTTAATATTGGCTGAAATATGTGCCAAAAAAGATTGTGCTTGCATTGGCATGATCTGGAAGTGTGGCAACAGTAATGCAAAGAGAATGAACTGCTAATTCTGCTTTGAAACTGCCATTAAATGTTGCAGAACGAAAATTTTCAGTTTTTAATGTATCAAGAGCATCTGGACAAGGTCAACTTTTAAAACAGGACAAAGTAACCATTTGAGATGAATGTACAATGGCGCATAAAAAGTCATTTGAAGCATTAAATAGAACACTAAAAGATCTCCAAGGTAATTCAGAATTAACAAGGAAAAGGGTAAGATGACTTGGCACGATAAGTCGTGCATCTCGGAAAATTCCCAAGGAGAAACGGACATGAAAAAAGTCTGACGGAACCGGGACTCGAACCCGGGTCTCCCAATTGCCGGTCGGTTGCTCTATCCATTGAGCTATCCCGCCAGAACATTTCTCCATGCCGTTTGGGAGACTTTGTAGGTAATGGGCGCGTGAGTTCATCCGACTCAGCGGCATCGTTCACAGCCATGGCCTCTCAGAGGCACCGACCTTCGTCGGTGCCTCCGACCACGCGCCCATTACAGACGAAGGTTGGTGCCTCTGAGAGGCCATGGCTGTGAACGATGCCGCTGAGTCGGACGAACTCACGCGCCCATTACCTGCAAAGTCTCCCAAACGGCATGGAGAAATGTTCTGGCGGGATAGCTCAATGGATAGAGCAACCGACCGGCAATTGGGAGACCCGGGTTCGAGTCCCGGTTCCGTCAGACTTTTTTCATGTCCGTTTCTCCTTGGTAATTCAGAATTAATGGGAGGTGCATTAGTTACACTATCTGGAGATTTTTGCAATCACTTCCAGTTATTCCAAAATCAACTCCAGCAGATGAAAGCAATGCATGTTTGAAGCAATCATTTCCCCGACCTCCAGTGAAGAAAGTACAATTAAGAACAAATATGAGAGTTCAACTTTCCAATGATGAAGAAACAAGACATTCATTTGAAACACACTTACAAATTGGTGAAGGCACTCACCCAATTGATTGTGTAACTGGCCAAATTGAACTTACATATGATTTATGTAGTATTGTCAACAATCAAGATGAATTAATGAATAGTGTTTAACTGATCATTGTTCAAATTACACTAATACAAATTGGTTATTTGAAAAGCCATTTTAGCAGTAAGAAATGAAGTAATTGATGAGATTAATTAAAAATTCCAAACAAGATTCCTGGCAAGGAAATAATATATAAATCAATCAATTCAATGGTTGATGCAAATGAAATAGTTAATTTTCCCAGCAAATTTTTGAATTTGATGCAAGTGCCAGGAATGCCTTTTGTTTAAGATTAAAGATTATGTAATGGAACAAGAGGGACCATGAAATAGTTATCAAACAATATAATTGAAGCAAAAATTAATTTCAGGAAAAGATAAAGGAGAAACAGTATTAATTTCAAGGATTCCCCTCATATCTACCGACCTGTCATTTCAATTCAAAAGACTGCAATTTCCAGTAAGATTAGCATTTAATATCACTATAAATAAGGTACAAGGACAAACGTTAAGATACTGTGGTATTTATTTAAATGAATCATGCTTTTCTTACAGTCCGTTATATGTAGCTTGCTCAAGAGTGGGAAATCCAAAGAATTTATATATCTACTCACCAAATAATAAGATGACAAATCTATTTTATAAGCAAGCATTGTAATAGAATAAGTTAATTATGAAAAATAAATAAATAAAAAGCAGAGTTTTCTTTCACTAAATTAAACACAACTGTATTGAAAATACGATGATTTAGTTTTGCTTTATAATTTCTGTATTTAAAGGTTCACATTTTTAATTCACATTTGATAGGAGCTGGCTAGCTTTGTCTGAGCGAAGCAAGGGCTAGTAAGTAATAACAGCTGAACATAGGAAATCATCTGAAGGAATAATGTTAAGTAAAAGTAGCACTGAAGATAAGTGTGAACAAGAAGACCCAAACCTCTTATTCCCATGGCCTAATTTCCAGTCATCAGCTTCTCCCCAGGAGTATACTTCTCCCTCTGATGACAATGCAAGGCAATGTTTTCCTCCAGAGTTCACAGCCACCTGTGAATATTAAGTTGGATTTATACCAGAGGTTGATATGGAATTTCATGTTCAAATAAGAGGCAATTTTATGGGAAAGATTCTAATCTATTCTAGTCTATCATTGAACTAAATGAGTTAGTGAAAGTAGGTAACAAATCGAAATGTGACTTTTCTCAAGTTAATTGCTTAAATATGTTTTCTAGCAGAGCATTGACACAATTTAACTTGCAATATCAACAAGATGATTTTATATCAACTACAAACAATTAATAAAATTCTCATCTTGAATATTTACTGCTCTAAAATTATGTATTGGAGTATTTCAATCGTCAGTAAACAAGAAATGAGACATTTCTTGAATTATTCATAGTGACTCCTGAGGACAAAAACTTAATTTACCTTCTTAATAAAAACATGTTGAATAGATTCTAGCAGAGTTGGAGTAGAAACTGAATCAACACCACCAATTCCCAGTCTTCCACCTGCACCATATCCTAATGTGGCAAAAAATTTCATGAATGAGATTTCTGAGATAAGAGCTCTTCAAAAATCATACATACCCCATTTAGCTAGCCAAGCCAATGGTATTAACCAAGAACAAGATTATTTGTTTCTGAATTTTGAAGTTCCAGAAAATAATCAAATGAAGATACCTGTTGCATAAACTTTTCCATCAGCAGTGACAGCGAGAAGAATTTGTTCACCTCCAACTATCCTAACAGGTCTTAGGGCAGAGAGGGCATGGCAAGCAGTAGGGAGTTTCACTTTAGCACCTTCTACTCCACCCAACTGACCTCTGTGATTGTGACCCCAACCATAAATAGTACCACTACCTCCCCATGATAAGGTCCAGTCCTCAGGTCGCCTGGTTGATTAAAAAATGGGTTACAAAAGCCAAAATGTGTTTGATACCACCAAGAAATTTTATAGTTCAGTCAACTCCCAGAACAAATATTATTCAACTTTAAGTTTTCATGCAATTTCTCTTTTCTAAAATATAGTGATACCTTAGCTACTGTGTGACAAATTTTTTTGGGTAACAAAGATTTTTTTGCCGTTTTTTGGACCCAACTAACAAACATGAATTTGGCTAACAACTGTTTCAGTGGATGTGCATGCTGACATAAAGCAGCAAACATTGATGGTCAGGCCATCCCAGTTTCTTATCTTTTCCATCTGTAAGTGCGGCAAAGAAATGAGCTGACATCACATAGGAGACACTCACCATCCGAATTTGGTTGATTAAGAATTAAGATGCCTGATAACAACATGTTTCAGCTAATGAAGATTTTAACTAACTAATGTGATTCTGGACTGAATTACCCTTGTTGGCCAAGGTATCACTGTATTAAAAAATTCTATAAAAATATATTTAATTTTATCACTTATTAGCTATAAACTAAACATCAGAGGAATTGATATTTTGAGGAAAGGTAAGCAGTAATTCGCAAAACTGAATATTTGTTCTAACTGATATTAATTAATACTGGGTTTGAAAAAACTGATAACATATTTTTAAGAAAAAGAAGGTTGGAACACGGCTGTATATGAATTAGAGGTTGAAAAACACTCTGTAAGGCATCTTTCGGCAAGCAAAACTCGCTTTTTGTGGAGATCCTCCAAAAATGGAGGCTTTGTCTCTGAAATGATCATTGGACTTCCCAGAAATCAGTAATCCGAAGCTTCTGTCTCTGAGCACGAGTTCCGCTTGCCGAAAGACAGCTTACAGAGTGTTTTTAAACTTCTAACACATTTCTACTTTGTCACATTATATCTTGAGAAATTAAAGAAACCAATTTCTAGCAAAGTAATGATAACTAATAAGAACAATCCTGTATGCAATGTATATCTATCTTACTTTAACAATCAATACTTACAATAGCTACTACTGAAGATATTCAATTTAAGTTATCACATAAATAATTTGACAACTTAGAAAAACTACCTGTTGAGCCACAAGAGAAGTTGTTCATCATGTTCTTGTCGAAAAAGTGAATGGTTTTCATGATCTAAAGTCAAGGTTTCCCCTTCAGGAATCATCTCTGCTATTTTCTGTTGCACCTGCAACATTTTTTATAATTGCGTTAAACCTACCATTAAACAAATTTTTATCTTGGAACCACATCTTGAAAAGGTAATTTTATATTGGGACATAATAACCACTTACTTCTAAACAAAAGCTGAGTGGAAGAGGTGTCCTATTCACTAGTGCTGATGCCACTCGTGCTGCCATGCAGTAACGCCTGAACCATGCCCACTTGTGGTTCTCTGAGCAACAAGGTAGAGAATCAAGTCCTAAATCACATGCCAATGCCACTAATGCCTGTTTTGAAAATAAGTTTTGAGAGATTTTAGAAAAGTTGCTTGCATATTACAAGCTTAATATATGACAGATTAAGTAAGACATTTATACACCCCCTGTCATACACCGGTGGCTATTTACGGCATCTTAAAAATCACACATCGATGTATTTACGTGTTTTATCTTTGCTTTTGACTATTCCTATAGTTTCAAGAATAATCCATTTCAAGAAGTGCATCAAATTAAAAATGCGCAACTGCAACGTGTCGTCTGACGCTATAAGAAAAAATTGACATTCTGCCTTTGTCAAAGGGAATCGCTCTTCAACTATCCAAATGGTTTGAGAGGGACAGGATCCCAGGGAAAGCACGATAAAATGTGCAGAGCAGATGTGTAATCTCCTTAGATAAAGAATTACCTTTAATTTCCCCAGTCCCTGGGATTTAAATCCCTTGAATTCATTACACAGACCTAGCGAACCTAGGATCATTTTTGGAGCAGTCTCTTCAGTAGGCTGTAGAGAATCACTTCCTGTACTTGTAGTTTAAATTTCAATTCCCTAGCTAAACGAGAAGTGCCTGAAAAAATTTTCCAACAAACCATGCAATGCATCCTTACAGGAAAAATGCAGTTTTTACATTCTACCTTACCGGGAAAAACCCTAACGAATTTTTAAAAATTCGGTAGTTCGAATCGTCCTAGCATCAAACCTGGGTCATTAGGGAAAAAATCTTTACAGCATACAATAAAGACCTATCTCTTCTACCCTGAATTGCAACTTTCTATCTTAACGCAAAATACCCTAAACAAATTCTTGAACTTCAGACTTACGAATTGCTTTAGCATCGAACCTGGGACCAGCAGGACAAAATCCTTTATGGCATACAATAGATATGTATATCCTCTGTCGATGTCATGAATTTCAACGTTCTATCTTACCGAAAAATACCCTAAATGAATTTTTGAAAATTTGGCCTTACTAATTGACCTAGCATCGAACCTAGGGCCACTAGGGCAAAAATCTTTACGGTATACGAGAGAAATCTATATCTTTTATCGATATTGCAAATTTCAACATTCTAACTTACCGGGAAATACCCAAATGAATTTTTGAAAATTCGGACATACAAATTGCCCTAGCATCGAACTAAGGACCACCAGAAAAATCAAAATCCTTTACACATACATTAGATATGTATATCCTCTGTTGATGAGGTGAATTTCAACGTTCTATCTAACCGGGAAATACCCTCAATGAATTTTTGAAAAGTTACCTAGCATTAAACCTGGGGCCATTTGGGATAAAGTTCTTGCGTCATACAGAAGATAAAAAAAACGTTCTAACAACTCAGTAAATTTGATCGTTCGATCTTAATGCAATGTACACCAAAGGAATTTTTGAAAACCCTCAATGCATTTAAACGGGGAAAGTACCATTTTTGGGGCCTCATAGAATCGAACCCATGATACCTAGGATGAATGTCTGCATTTTTCCTTGATGTCAAACTAGGGGACTCTATGGAAAAAAATCGCCGGCTCTGTGAGGCTATTCCTTCTGCGTCATCTTTAGTATATTATATATGTATANAATCTATCCTCTTCTCTCTCAATCTCTCTGTAAATTACCGTATCGTCCGCAAATATCCTAACTTTACTATCGATTATTTTGCTAAGATCGTTGATATATATTAAAAACAGTATCGGCCCGATTACGCTTCCCTGCGGGACAAGATAATGTCCTTATCAGGGATAAAATATCATAAGAATCAATAGTTCAGTTCTTTGAGAAGGTATCCATATATACTTCATATTTCTTAGTAATCTTTTAAAAAGAGGACATCAGTGAGGTCTAAAATGTTAATTACAGACTAATCTGACAATATTTTTTGTGTTTAGATAGAAAGATGGTATTCAATTTTGTAAGTTTGTCTTATACGATGATTCCAGTTAAGATTAGTTATAAGGTAGTAATCAAATTAGTTATAAGGTAAGAAAATTTCTTTACAATGATACATAACAAGCAACCTCAAAGATGATGCACAGCACTATATGTACAAATATAAAAACGTATGATTATTTTCAAAACATTTTAATTTAAATGAAATGGTTCTGAAAAACCCATCTATACCATAAAAACATAAATGGTGTCCCAATAATTAGAGCATGATATTTTCTGATCTTAAAAGTTTTTTAAAAAAGTTCTGAAATGAAAAATAAATTTTATTACTAATATGATGGTCAAGTCAGCAATTAAAAGGGCAGTTAGGACTGCATCATTAAAAATACTAAATACATGAAAAAACAATAAACACTACCTGAGATAAAAAGATTAGCTGACCAGTCACTCCATTCTCTTCCAGAACGGACAGCTACTGTTCTGCCAGCACCATCTATAATTACAAGAGGATCATGCCTTCTCTCTGTTGAGCACTGGCGATCAAATTCAACACGAAGGGCTTCTGCTCCTGTATAGAAAAAGATAAGCACTACTTTTAAACTGCCTTTAGGGGAACACACCCAAATATCATTAGTAAAGCTTCTCTTAGAACACAGTAAATTACCATGGGGTTCTCCTGCCAAAGAATCACAAAGACAAGAATTATACTAAGGAAGACACCTAGATTTATTAATATTCCTTTATTTTTATTCTTGTTAAACTGACCATAGTTCTAATTTTCATATACAAAATTAGAACAATAAAAAACTACACAGCTGTCTAGCTATAACCATTAGCAATCTGAAATGTTAGTACATGACATGTAAGGAATGACATTTTTGCACAAACATTTAACCATTATTTACTAGTAACGTTATCTTAAATGACTTAAAAAGTTCTGTGACCTTAGTTGGTGAGTAAAACAACCTGTCATTTGATTATTAGTAGTAAACTTTTAAACACTTAAAAACAGAGAACTACATTTAGACCAAAATAATGATAATCACAGCATATTAAGCTGGGAAAGTACACAGACATTAAAATATTTAAAAATTTTCTAACTACTGTTAACAAATCCATAACGATTACTATCGGTATGTGCTTCAAAAATTGAAGTGGACTTTGGAATTGAAGTATAAACTTCAATTCCAAATCCATGTCAAAAACTGAGTAAAAGTTGGTATGTAATTTTTAAGATGGCTACAACTATTTATTATAAAAATTGTATTATATTACAAATAGCATTTTAAGATTAGAGTCATAAGCTGCTAATAGATTTCAATGTCAAAACCATTTATCAACTTTTCTTACTTTAAAGAAAGCACTATGCATTAAATGCTTTCCTCCTCGGACAATTGGGTCTTCATACTCAAATTGCCGTAATAAAGCCTCAGGAAGACCTTTAAGGAGAATAGATAATGCAGAAGATGCATTGCCAGCTACCCCACCATGGATACTCAAAGGTAAGCTTGAGGGTGGAATTACACCAGAAGATCCAATGGGAAAAGGGCGAAGATGTTGCTGGTGTTCTTGGAAGCCAGCAGACAATTGTGTGAGAGATTGTGAAGCTGAAGAGCCTTTTGGAATAGTACCAGTAGGTGAGGATAATAAAGCAGGCATGTCAACAGCCTTTCCCAATCCAGAAAGCAGCAGCCTGCGCAAACGTTGAAGAGACCACATACGCTGAGGGGCAGCTAATAAATAAAAGAGAATGGATATAATAACATCATGAAATACAAGCTTACTTGGATATAAGGTTAAGACACTTCTCCAGAAATTGAGTTCCAAAACTGACAATGTTTGTGTCCCAATAATCTGGAAAATTAATGAGACAGGAAAACTAGATACTGTATTTCCTGGCCCATAAGACGCACCCTGGTTTTTCAAGGGAATGGAGCAAAGACTATGCACACAGGAACATAAGCTGCTTATGAGTGAAACAAAGAAACAAGATTTGTAAAATAGTGTCAATTTACAGAAAAATTATACAAAAGCACAAAATTGCTGGGAAGGCATCTGCAGCAATTAGCAGATAAAACCCATGAGTTAAAGTGCAACATAGTTTACAGCTACTATTGTAAGGCTATTCCTGTCATAAGAAAAAATTCTCACCCTCAGCTCATAAAACGCTGGTCGATTTTAGATTAAATTTTTGCTGAGGGAAAAAGTCCATCTTATGGGCAGGGAAATACAGCAACTCAATTTCCTTTAACTATCTCAAACTGTCAATAAATCTACCATTAAGATTAATGATCCAAAAGTTAAACATCAAATGGTTGTTCTGCCCTTAGGTGTGTATAAATATTGAAATAGCTGAATCTTGGAAATGAAATATGCTACAAGCAATGAATTTCCAAGTGAAAATACAATATTAGCTCCCTCTTTGCCAAAGAATGATTGGGATAAAAATCAAAGAAACATACCTAATGATCCCAACTGAGCACAAGCAGCAAGGGCAGCTGCAAGTCGCGATACAATGCCTCTGTCATAGAGGGATGCTGGAGATGAGGCTGATGCAGGTGAAGAAGGTGAAGAGTGTGACAGGAGTCTAGCAGGTAACCCAAGTCCCCAGCCACACCCCCTGCCACCAGCATCCAGGAGAGCCATTGCTAGGTCAACAGAAGGCCTCCATAGGAGAGATCTGTCTGATCGCAATGTACTCTGAGAAGAATAGCGATTGCGTTGTCCTTCAGCATCCAGAGATACCACAGGGTGGACTTTGAAACGCCAACCCCACCCATTTACTGACCCATCACTGGTGAACTTCCAACGTAGCTCATTTCCTGAAATAAAATACCAGATTTCACAGAAATGTTTCTGATGGTAAAAAAGAAGAATGCCTACATAATGTGCAGCACACAAAAATTTCCTAGGCACTTAGAACTTCAACGTCATGGAATGTATGTGTTCAATTTTAATATCAATATTAAAAAAACAGATGCAAATAGAAATAATTAATATATTTGAAATCAATAACAACCTTTATTCTTGTCAAACTGACCATATGTTGGCACCTGTCACTTTAATCATGAATTCTGGTACTGAATTAGCAATGGTTTTGCAAAAACAGTTTAATAAATTACATAAGATTTGAAAATTTTACAATCAAACATGTATGTCATAAGATTGAAGTGACTGACTGACTGATGAACAAGTCATAAAATTGAATTAAAAATTGTTACCAATCTATATTAATAATAATTATATTTATTTGTCCATAGGAAACAATACACAAGTTTGTTTGTTAATGGGACACATCTTAAAGTGAAAACAAGGAGAAGACAGTGGTTACAAACATATTGTCTATGTCTATGTGTATACCCTGCTAGCCACCTTTCGGCGTGTGGCAGGGGGTGCATGCACCAAGACTCTATTTACCTAGTCGATTACTTTCGCGTATCGTTCGCGGAAAAAACGAATTCTTGAATCGGTTCGTTTTCGCATCTATTTCTCTTATTT
>KZ308883.1:123034-139769 GCA_000376725.2 Ladona fulva
ATACTACCTAGTGAAGGATTGTGTTTTTTTAATTTTGAGAGTTCTTCTACAGGTTACGCTTGAACGGTTCCCTTCCAGTGTATTTGTCCAGATAACGTCTTTCGACTTAACTTTCCTTAGCAAGTTTTGCAGTTTTTTAATGTAATTTCAAATCCCATTCTCGAGAGCATTTTTCTGCAAAATTCTTTAGTTGAAATACAGTTAATCGCCTTCTTATTCCATATTATTATTATTATCCTACGAATATAAAGAGCATGAAACGTAATTAAAAAGTTTTAATTACGTATTTTCAATTATACAATGATGTCATATTTTTATTAGAGGATAATTGAGGCAGCAAAAACAATTTAGTATTAAATAGTTCTTTTCAATCGAGTAATGATATAATATTTTTATTAGAGAATAATTGAGGCGGCAAAATTAACTTTACCCGATATGTCCGGAGAAGAGTAAATTACTCGTCAGATTCAGGCCAAAATAAGAAAATCCAACTTTCATTCTTTTTTAGGCCTTATACTGCTAAACTAGTAAAAAGCAACATTAAATGTTAACAAAAGTTTTTTTTGTTAATAATAACGATACAAAAGTGTTCCACGCGTTTACAACGATTTAAAGAGGCGCCTTCAAAGTGTTTCATTCAGCTCCGTCCTTCCAACAGCCAATAGAATGCGGAGAAAAGTTTAGACTCGCTCTCTTCCTGCTTCACGCTAGTTATGCAAGTTGCGTCCGAGGTGGTAAGATTTATGTGGAACTGGGTGTACATAGCACCATGATGAATTTATGGAGATGGATGAGTAAATTTTTGTCTATCAATTCGGACTCTTGACATATATTACAATGAAATTGAAGAAAATTCCATAAAGATTCACATTCTTATTGTTGATTGTAGATTTCGACTTTGAACTATGAGAACATTGATTAAATTGAAAATAATTGTTGAAAACCTTATCTAAAAACTAGAAATACTGTATTTGCATAAATCCAAGATGATATTTTTTTCCTTTTCCAGACTTCCAAATAAAAATGGGTTCATCTTACAATCAGAAGCAAAATCCTTTAAGTCAATCATATTGCATAATCTAGATATTTACATTTATCAGTTTGGTAAGTGCTTAACACAATTCTGTTTAAGTTTCATCAACATTATCTCAACTCACAAAATGTTTGTATTACTGGTTACAATTTATCTAAATTGTGTTGTAAAAAGCATCAACACTGTCACAGCATAAACTGCAACAATGTCGATGCATTGGATTCAAAGCAACATTAATCACCCTTAAGAGTATTGCAATGGCAGAGAAAATAACTCATTACCATGCAGCATTAGAAGAAAAGTTATATTGGATTAAGGAAAAGGTTTTAACTTTGTGCGGTGAAGCCGTGCCGCTGAATCCCAAGGAATAACAAGTGTTAAAAATAGTGACATGACTGGGACTCAAACCTAGGTCTCCCACTTTCCGGGCAGATATTCTAACTATTGAACTACCTTCCACACTGTTATCGAATGGTTTTGTGAGCAACGCTAGCAGCCTCCACATTTAGTGGTACGAACTGCTACCAGAGGTCCTCACTGAGGCAGCCAACTCACAAAGCAGATCTTATAGGGTTAAACCCACCCAAAGGAAATCACAAGGATTAAGGAAAAGGGGTTAACTTTGCACAGTGAAGCCATGTGGCTGAATACCTCCTAGGAAAGCAGGAGACCTAGGTTCAAGTCCTAGTCATGTCACTATTTTTCACACTTGTTGCTCCTTAAAAGTTACATTAATTGCAGAAAAATACCCCAATTCTGCTGCCAGAAGAGTATTTGGGGTTTCTGAATGCCTATATTATAATATTAGATGGCAAAAATGTTGGCGTATTAGATTCAGGGAAACATTACAAACATATTTAGTTTTCCTCCAGTTAGAGAAATTTAACATTAATAAACTGAATTCTTAAGCATTTAATTATTATCATAAATCAATTTTTTTACCTGTAGAGCTCCAAAAAAGTCGGGTTGTTTTAGAACCAAGTTTGCCTTAACTTTGTGCAAATGCATTAAATTTAACTACAGTACTGATAGAGCTGAACAGCTGAAGTTTGCCTATCATTAGAATTAATGCCCACTGATAGGAAGCATTATATAGCTGAATTTATAATACTGATAAATAATGCTATATAAACATATAAAACCTACCTTCCTCTTCACTGACACCAACAGACATTCCTAACATTGCTGATCCAAGGGGGTCACGCTCTACTGCAAAAGCAACTGGATCCCTGGATGGAGGAACAAAATCAGCAAATGGCACTCTTGCAGAATGAGAGGCAATGGTTTCAGATGAAGATGCTTTTCTGCCAGCTTCTGGACCTTCCTCTTCAACTGTCCATGCTATTGAGTGAGATGATCCACATGCCACATGAGTTATCTTAACACCTTCAAGTCCACGCACTGGAGCTGGTCGCCTATTAACAGCTGTTGTCCCATTGCCCTGTTGCCCATGATCATTGTCTCCCCATGCAAACACCTGTAAAAATGCAGTTGAGTTTCATTAATGCTAGAAGAATATAGCAGTGCAACATATAAAAAATTCTAATTAAATATATTTGAAAACAAAGATTTTTACTGCATTAACAAATTAACAATAAGAATAAATTTAAGATTGTGTGAATTTCAATTCAAAATTTGTTTTTCATGATTTTCCACCACAAGAAATAAACTCAACATTAAATGCAAATAAATATGATAAATAAGATAATGAAACACCAAATTAACAACAGTAATAAAATCTGGAGAAATTCAGGTCATAGAAATTACAGAAACCAAGAATATTAACAAAAACAAATATTTATTTGATGATATTTAATAATTATGTAATTTTGAAACAATTTTTATTTTAAACACTGAAATAAATAATGCTGTTCCCTTTTTACTTCAACAGCTCCATGTCTCCATCAATAGACATAAAGCAAATTTTCCAGGAAGAATGTTTACAAAACATCCCATCATTTGTCCAAACAAAATGAAGGGTAAAGCATCCTCAAATCAAATATATTTCAAGAAAATTAAATCTTATTTTTCAGATTACATTATTTTCAAGATTTCAAGGATTTTATAGAGGCAACCGCTGGAGGCATCAAAGAACAGCAAACATAGGATATATTAAGTTATCTTGACTTCTCAGCATTCATATCATTTACGAATAAAAGTTATTTGCATACCGCAAACTTTATGCAATAGATTTTTCCAACTCTCGTTCCACACAGGTTTCACGTTATTTCAGGAAGTGCTTATAATCGAATTCTAAGGTTCATGCACCCTAGCATAACAATTGGGAAGTACACTGTCTAAATAGTCACATAGTGACTTATAAATATAAATCTATCCATTGGGTTTCAAGATAACATTATATTGGGAACTACCATATGGGGTGGATGAGGTAAGGTATTCATGCACCTCTTGCCATACACCACTGGCAGCAATCGGCACTTACAAATCTAAATCTATCCATGTTGTTTCAAGATTACACCATTTTGGGAAGTATCACAGAGGGTAGATTAGGTTAAGCATTAATACACCCCCTGCCATATGCCACTGGCGGCGATTTCTTGATAGGTTCTAGCATCAAACCCATGGTCACTAGGGGAATTGTCATTACTGCATGTGATAGAAAACCATATATACAAATGATATCATCAATTTCATCCATCTATCTTAATGGAAAATGCCTTAAACGAATTTTTGAAAATCTGCACAATGTATAAAATCGAGAAAAGTACAGTATTTGGGACCTTCTATGATTGAACCCAAGATACCCAGGAGCAATGTCTGATTTATTCCCCAATGTCAAGGTCAGCGTATTTACGTAAAAAGATCCCCGGCACAGTGAGGCTTTTCTTTTAGCCTCGGAAACTGTCTCTATCAGAAAATGAAAAAAAAAGGTCTGTGACACTTTTCGTTTAGCGGAAAATGAGAAAAAAATCATTAAAAACCCATGCAATGCACAAAATAGGAAAATGTTACACTATTTGGGGCCTTCTAGGATCAAACCTATGATACCTAGGAGCGTTGTCTCAATTATTCCTTAGTGAGATGTTTGGGTTCTTCACGAAAAACTAACCAACTAACTAGCACTTAGGTTTCAAGGTGAAATAGTATCAGGAAGTAGCTAAAATATTATCAGACTTTCCTGTACATTTCTTATGGAGGAATAATTAACTGGCATCGAACCAGCAATCAATGTAGGAGTTGTTAAGTTCAAATATGATATAAAGCCATGAATATTATTCACATTCCAAATTTTAGCTATTTTGCTTTTCCATAAGTGTCCGGGATAAAGATTTTAAGCCACCCCATGCAAATCTTAAGAGCAAAATTAGATGCGTCCTAGCATCAAACCTATAGCCACTAAAGCAAAAGTCTTTACAACCTGGGATAGAAACCCATATCCTCTAACAATATCATGAATTTCAACTTTGTATCTTAATGGAAAATGCCCTACACAATTTTTTGAAAATCCATACAATGAATTTAAACAGTTGAGTACCTTTTTTGGAGCATCCTAGGATCAAACCTATGATACTTACTAGCAATGTCTCAATTCTTCCTTAGTGAGAAAGTTGGGGTATTCAAGGAAAAAAAATGGCTTGGTCAGTAACACTGTTCCTTCATGGTTAGAGTTAGTATCGTATATATATATATATATATATCTGGAGAAGCATCTATATATAGTTGATACATCTATTGCCTCATACTCAGGACCTACAATAAGCATCTATATATAGTTACATAGAAGCATCTATATATAGTTGATACATCTCCCTCAAAAGTGTAAATGTGCATCTATTACCTCATACTCAGGACCTACAATAAATAAGACCTAAATATATAACTGAAAGATACTGCAACACTTTGTCAAATCTCTGAATGGCAAGCAAGATATAAGGCAAACATACGATCAAAAATCCTTAAACAGGATACAAAAGCACATAGCTGATGATCAAAAGCAAATTATACTCTCTATCATATACTAAATTACTACTACTACTACTATTACAAAGTAAAGTAATTAAAGGTTTAGCACAACATCCCATTTGAGGGATAGGGCCTAGCCCAGAATAATTTACAGTGGGATACACATGGTCGACAAATCAACTCCCATGTTGCTGTATTTGCCTTTTTGGAACCTGACCTGCTACCTCTTAATTCAGATAGCTAGCCTTGTTCATCACAATGCTGGATGAACACATACAAATGTTGGCACCTACCAAGAATCAAATGCAGGACCACTTTCACCAAGGCAAACACACTACTGATTTGGCTATACAGGGACCTAATACTACCACTACTACAACATTAAGATACCCTATATTTCAGAATATATTAACAGAATTTTACTATGTTCATATTGACATTCCTGATAAAGATCTTTCTCAAGTATGAAGATAACACATATAGTCAATCATCTTTCCTGCTTTGAAACTGTCTTAATAAATTAAATAGATGGGCTAGTTTCATACTCAAAATACATTTAATATAATTACTAATACATAATTTACTAATTTATAATAATATTCAACAGAGTGCTTTTCAGTTACTATCAGGTACAAGCAAAGAAAATCAATTTTATAATTTTCTTGTGATATTTTATTAGTGTACTAGAATTCGGCTGCTTAATAAATATTTAACGACTAAGAATAGATTTATAGACAATATAGCAGATGAAAACATGCAGAATTACCTGGCCATCATCTGTTACTGCAAGACAGTGCAATGCTCCAACAGCAACTTGCACAACTCTTCTACCAAGCAATGCTCCCTCAACTTTAATAGGTCGGCGAGCATGCCTGTCAGATCCATGTCCTAGACGGAAGTAATCACCCTTGCCCCAAGTCCATACTTCTCCTGCTTCTGTTAAGGCCAAGGAGAACTGAGCCCCGCATTCCACCTGTATCACTCCTTGTCCATTCAAACGCTCAATGTTTCGTGGCAAAGTGCAACCCTCACTTCCACCACGCCCTAGTTTTCCAAAATCTCCATCACCCCAAGAAAACACACTACCATCAAGGGTCAATGCTAAGGTCTGTGCATCCCTTGACCCACATGCAACCTACCAAGAAGATAAACATTAACATTGAAAAACATTAAACTGAAAGAAATACCAGTAATGAACTATCATAACACACAATAACTTATATGAATATAGCTACATGAAAAACAACCAAGATGTATACAAATACCTCAAGAGACAGTATGACATCCAATTGTTCTTAAGAAGATAATGAAGCTTTGAGTCAATTCTTACTCTAATTGAGCATTGAATTGTGATGCAAATTCAAGAAACTCATCATTATTTTAATGTGTAGTAGGTCTCTACAAATTTATATTATTATTAATTAATGAATAATAGCCCTTACAACTTACTTGAGGAAAAATTATAGTATTTGAAAATCATTCTTATGATATCTCATAACCAACAAGTATCCCTATTCAAATGCTAAGTCCTACACCAGTAATACCACCTCAGACATATTAATAATATAATTACAAAAATTTTAATTTTAGAAAAATAAAATATTCATAACATTTTAGATGCGTAGTCTCCATGGCTGTAGAGCCAAAATTTTCAATTCAAAATATCATAAAATGGCTCCACAATATGAAGCTAAAACACTAGAAAAAGTTAATTGGAATTCAGCTAACTTACTTGAATAACACGCAGGCCTGCAAGAGCTCTGACTCTTTTTGGTCGAAATTGAGATACTAAATCACCATGGCCTAATCGCCCATATTCACCAAGACCCCAAGTATACAATTCTCCAGAGGCTGTTACTGCTGCAGAATGGGAAGACCCACAAGCTACATCTCGGATTCGTTTTGTTCTCAATGCTTCAATTAATCGAGGAGAGTGAATAGAGAGGCAACTTCCATGGCCTAATTTTCCATCATCTCCCTCTCCCCAGGAAAACACCTATGAAACATTACAAATTACAAAGTAATTACAAAGATATCTCAATTATTCATTCAAACTTTGGATTATTATGAAGTTTATTTCTCTTTGTAACAAGATAAATTTTTGATGAGAATTGAAATAAGTGCTCAATAATAATTAATAATACAAATTTTCTGAAACTGGAATATTTAAGAATTAAACAGCAATTATCCATAAGGTAATAAGGTAAATGATTTTCCTAAAATAATACTGGGCAGAAAATTGGGAAAATTTGAAAGAAATTTAACCAATTGACAAGGGACTTCCATTGCACATCAAGCAACCAATAATTTGCAAATCTCTAATGCCATTTGATGACAATGAATATGGCCATAAGAATATACAACATTAAAAAATAACTAAAGGAATAAAACTCACAGTTTCATCCATTTACTTTACATGCAGAACAAAGAGAAAATAATGCCATCATATACAAGAAATAACGTAACCTTTCCATCCACAGTGAGAGCCAAGGCATGCTTTCCTCCGGAATGCACAGCAACTTTACAAACAACATACTGATTCAGGGATGTTATCTGACGAGGAGATGCAACATTACTGCGATGCCCAAGGCCTAAACGTCCGTTTGTTCCCTCTCCACATGAGTAAACCTACACACAGAATTCAGTTACTTAAATTAGAACACTTAGATCAGTCATTTGATAAATAAAAAACTAAAAAATTAAATCTCTTTCTCATAAATGATCAAAATGATCAAAAATATCAAAACTATAATGATAGAGGTACTAACAGCCTTAAAGTATCACGTAAAATCTATGAGACTGGTACAATGCTGTAACAATAAATGTAATTCTCTAGCAAAGATACCACAATGCATACAGAACATATATGGATTTCTTTTGGGCATTTTGGATTATTCAACCCAATTACTATATAATTATAGAGATCCAGATCAAGCTAATTGGTGCAGATTCAAATAATTTTCAGTAAAATTAACCATTATTCACAAAAACAATTACATATGTTCTACTCATTCTACCAAGCTGACTATAGTTAGTTTCTTGTCTTCCTTATCTCTTCTGACTTCCTTCACAGCCAATATGCAAACTATCCTTGCAACCATTGGTAATGATTACTGAACCTGCAGAATATACACTGAATGTTTTGCTGTGATATTTGGCAAAAGATAACTTAATAAGTACAAACCAATCATGTTGAGGTTTTTTCTGTAAACCTTTAACAAATTTGATTCTTTTGGATTGTTGGATTCCTATAGTAAATACAGTGGTGTCTCACAGTTCAACACTAATCCATTACCATACTAGAGTTATATTGTGAGATTTGAATTTCAGGGCACTATTTCCCATATAAACCTCCAAAAAAATGATAAATTCATTGTTGAGCCCTGTCCGGGAAATATAATTATATAATAACTCTGGTGAGTCAACTGTTTTTTAATATGTTTTCATTGTTTTGCTAACTATTCAAAACTAAACTAAACAAAACACAGTCAATTAAAACATCAAGAAAAATAATAAATACCAAACAACATTGTACAATGAACATACAATTTTTGCCCAAAATTAGACTGCTGAATCGTGGGATACTGAATTGAGGCACCACTGCATAAGTTTTCACAAAGTGACAGCTAAACTGACAGATTTTATAGTTGAAAATTTACTTTTATAACTCTAAGTAAAGTAAATAACTTACCTTCCCATCATGAGAGACAACAAACAAAGATTTTGAACCACCAGCTATGTGACTTGGACGGAGTGAAGATAACACATCTGAAAGTACAGGGGTCTTCACTTTGGATCCCTTAAGACCGCCCAACTGATCTTTGTCATTTAGTCCCCAAACATAGACTCTTGATCGCCCTTTAGGAGCAAGACTAGCCATCAATGGTTGTGCATGGCTCCTCAGCGTTAGCATGCCATCTTCCTCCCAGTCAGAAGCCAAGAAAGCTGACATTTCAGCATCTCTAGCCATATCCATAGCCATTCCTCTCAAGGAAATGCCTTTATCATCAAGGGGATCATCATCTAATACAACTTCAATCTCAACATCATCATCCTCCTCTTCTTCCCACATATCTTCAGAGAAGGATTTACAGTCCTGTTTCTTCTTATAGCCAACAATTCTCAAGCCATGGATCTGCAGAGATTTTAATGTTATACAGTCACTTACCATATAATATACATAAAGATGCAATATAAGAGCCTAAAATACTAATGTTACAAAGATGGTGATCATTAGTACAAAAAAGAGCAATTTGCACCATCACTGAGGAACATCATTTACAATTATTATTGTATGGCTATTCCTGATGTCAGAAAAAATCTCATCCTCAGCCCATAAAACAAAGCCTATTTTATATAAAATTTTCACTAATTGGAAAATAGTATAGCATGTTATGGGCCTGGAAATATGGTAGTAAGAAAATTTTACTCTCAAATCTAACATAGTCTGAACTTTTCTAAATTGTTCAGGAATAAATCATTTAGGAATAGACGAATTTATTGCCTAACATGAGTTGCCATAAACAGCAAAGATGCATTCTAAAAGTAGAGAGGGCCCTCTCTAGCAAGAGATGAGTAGAAGAAGAGATAATGGAATATTTGATAGCATAAAAAGATAATAGTTGTCAATAGGAATTGAAATGTTAATTATAAATAAGTGTAAAAATTAAATTACTGAAAACAAGATGTTTACATCAAAGAATTACAATCAACCATGAGAATTCATCTTAAAATATTCTCCAGCTCTGGCCTTATTAATTTTAACCAACAGATGAATTAGTCCAGACAGGATCATAAAGTTTTGGTTCATTTAGCTCCTTATTAGAAACCAAAAGATGGATAGGAGGATAAACAATATCTACTCATGTAGAGCTCAAGCCTTTTCAAGCTCAACTTTTCTTCAAAAATTTGAAAATTTTATTCCAGAAAAACAATTAAAATTCCAATGTATAGGATCTGCCAAAAGTAAGATAATAGATCAGGTAACCACTATTTTGATGTTTAAACAGTTATGTCTGGGTTCCCATACAATGTTTATATCTTATTACTTACATAATGGAGCCTGATAAAACAGAAATTTTGCTAAAGGAAAGTTTTTCTTAGTTAGGAGTAAGTATTAATCTATGGCATAGTTTAAAAAAAAAGAATTATCTTAAATTAACCATTAACTTCTGTAAGTCAAACTTTCTCTTGAAATTGAGAAGTCAAAAACTATTTACCACTTCCAGCTATTTAATTAATTTACTTCCCAGACCAAAGCTTTATCATTCCTACAGCAAGAAATAGGAGTTACAAAATTGGCTCTGATACTAGTGAAACCATAGAGATTTACAATTAATTATCAGATAAAAATCTGTGACTACAGTGACACAAAAAAATCAATCAATAAATACATTTACTATGAACTAATACTGTTTATAATGTTGCAATATCAAAATTTCTTACCTTGCAATCAACTCCAAAATTTCTGCATGAACGGATTGCTATTTCTATGCAAGCAAAGTATTCTCTGACATCAGAAAGGAGAGTAACAGTTGTATCAGTCTCCAGAACATTTATTGTAGCCAAGTTTGTCATCGAACTGAAGGTGTCTCCTCCACTGACAACAACCAAAGATGGAACATAGGTGCTGTCAGAGGGATCTACAGTCATCTGCAGCAGATGTATCATAACATCAGGTTGTATTTCTAATCTTATCCAGTGCTGGTTTTTAGAAAAAAGAAAAACTCAGATCAGATAAAGAAAACCTATCATATACATGCTTAGAAAGTTGAAAAAATTTCCATTTCATCATTGATCATCTTTAATTGCAATGCTCTTCAAGAATTACCTTTCCTAGAGGTCCACAGCTCTGCCAAAATCCACCAGAATGATCAACCATTCTGTGAGCAAATGCATCTCGAGAAGAGACAGCAAGTGTACGAACACATTGAGACCAATCATCAAACAAAGGGCTAGGACTATCTCCCCTCTTTTCTTGGGATTTCTTGTGACGACCAGGTTTGCCAGCAAATACTGCTGCACTTCCTGTGGTACATACCAGATTAATTGAAGTCAAACACTGCTAATGTTTAATAAGATGTATGCTTACTGTATATTAAAACAATCTAAACCCATAGTTGAAATAAGAAAAAATCAGATAAAGCTTATATTCCAAGGTATCATACTGCTATTGTGGTACATTATCTTAGAGCTTCTTTAATAAAAAAATTCAAAGGCTGAATTATCTCCAGAATTCATAAAAATCTCCAAGAATGCAGTACAGAGGTGAAGCATGTTAAACAGTGAATAGAAAAATTCATGACTTTGCACCACAAAAGAATTAATACCATATTTTCTGGTAGATAACCTGCGTGTTATCTATACAAAAAATATAGAAAAATGATAAAAATAATAGTGTGTGATATACAACAGAAAATCTTGTTTCATTGAATATCTTGAATATTGAACTCTGAAAAAATGACTAAAAAACACACGTCAAATATCGCAGAAGTCACGGAGTATATACATACTAGGGCAATTTTATTTCAACCAACATACTGTAAATGTTAACATAATCAAATAATTCCATTCAAAATACAAGAGTAATTATCATAAATATTACAGTAGTGAAAAATGTTCTTGTCAACATAATAACAATTTTGAAATGCGCGTTATCAATGCATTTATCACAGAAGAAATTTTTTAAATGTGTGTTATCTATACATTATCATAGTGAAGAGATTTTTAAAATGTGTGTTATCTAGTAGGTGCGTGTTATTTACCAGAAAATACGATAATAACCTAATGGATGACTCTCTTAAAATTTTTTGGTAAAATATTTTTAGAAAGATACATGAATCTTCTTTCACTCAATTGGTTTATTCCCTGACTAAATGTATTTTCCTTCTCTTCTTGGTTAAAATACCTTCTTTTAATATCACCAGCAACTTTTGTCTTTTTTCCTCCTCTTATTTTCCATAACAGTCTAAATGTATTGAGTTTCTTTAACAATCCTTCATCTCACAATATCTGACCTACCCACTTCTTCTTTCATTTCACAAGTAAAAACCTTAGCTTTTTCTGGAAGTATCTCCAGCATTTTCACATTAATCTACTTATCATTTACTTATATCTACTTATTATTTCCAATCCGCATCACTCTTCTATCTCAAATGCCACCAATCTTTCAATGTCCTACATAGATTAATATAATCAATATACAATGGCTGGACGTTATATAAAGCAATGATATATGAGAAATATGAAAGTGAATTTACCTGGCTCTGCAATCCTGTTGAAGTGGTGCCTTCTATGTGAGATTCTTAGATAAAAACATATTTCACAATAGTTAAAGGCTTCACATGTTTTGCAGCGAAATCTTGGCCCAACCAATGGTGAGATACCACAACCATCACATCTTATACCATTGTGAACACTACCAGCAGTTAGAGGGGCTGATGGAGCAATCTGAGTATCTGGTTCTTGACTTGGAGTTTGCCATACCACTTGATCTCCATAGATTTCCCTTTTATACCCTATAAAAAGCATTCAAAAATTGGCACAAAGAATATCCAGCACAGATATTCAATAAATATAAAATTAATTACCTTGATCTGATTAAAACTTTCCTCTCAAATCAACCTCATTTACAAATTATTAATGACCACCAACATTTAAAAATGAAAATTTGACTACAGGACAATTTGTATCCAATTCAGGTCTCCTTTTTCAAGTTTATGTCTTTTTCTTTCAATTAAACATTTTTCAGTACTCATGATTACCTACCTTTAGTTAGCATAAATGAAAATCTAGTAATTATTGATGGCTATGAATTCAAATTATATCATTAAATCCAAAAGTCCAATTATGAAGAAATGCCCATGTACTACTTCCCAGCAATAAAATGTACTTCAGCTAAAATAATAAACAAAGTAAGTACAAAACTAAAATAGCAATGACACCACAACAATCTAACCCAACATCATTGCTCTTTGCCAACCTGTTGCTCTAATCTATATCTAGGACTTTTTCCCTCCATGATAATATTAAATGAAAGGATCCTTAACACCCAAGAATAAACCAAAGTGAAAAAAATTACCATTCTCGCCCTAATATAAGGCAATCCTGTCAATTTGTATTGTACATACAACTGTCAATAAAATTCATGCAAATTAAAAACATGATAGTACTAAAAATGTAAAATGAACATTTAATTACAATTTTTCAGACATATACTTACATTAATAATGCAAAATAATTCTTCAAAATAGATTGTAAAATGTGCATAGCGCACATGAATACAATAACTATTTCAAATATTTTAATGACTTTGTACCAGCTAATTAGTAGTATTTATTTGGAGGAGTTACATTAATGACTCTTCTGAATCTAAACAAGAATCAAATATGTATAAGGGAAATTGTGATAAAAATGTGACTTAAAAAACCAATGTTATATGTTTTAGATTTCAAGGTTATAAATGTGTCTATCCAAGTATTCTAATAACTTCCATCACATTCTCTCTTTACCATCATCATCAAGAAATTGATTGATTAAAAATAAATCTTATATTTCAGCAAAAGCTTTCACAAAAGAAAAGAGATGCAGTCACATGATAACTAAATAGACTGTGACCATGCATAATGCATATGACCATACGTAACAGACGATACTATAAAAATAATAGCTCATACTATATTCAAAATAATATTCTTATGTTTGTAAATATAACAATATTATTTTGAATAAAGTAAATATATTAATCACATTTTTCTGAGACTAAATTTGAAAATAATCCTTTTTTATAATCAGGTAAATATGGTATGTGACTTGGATTCAAACCCACATCTCCTACTATCTAGATGTATATTGTAATGATTGAACTACCATACATCTTGAATTACAAATTTAGATTGGTTTAGCATTTTAGCTCCAATGTTAGAGCATATAGCCAGTAAGTGGGTTTAATTCCCAGTTCCCTCAATATTTTTTATTTCCATTTTCCCTTTAATTGTTCATTGCTTCATCACTTAAAAGATTCATGAGAAAATACAACTGCATTATTGCTCTTCAATTCAATTTCTTGGTTATGTGAATAATTGATTGAATACTAAAGTCTTCTTTTTTGCAATTTTAAAACTTGTTCAAGAATTTCTTTAAATGTAAAATTTATTGTCTATATTTTATTGAACTGGATGGATTTATGATTCCCTAATCATCAGTTGCATTTTAACAGATGGTAATGGGTTTCACAATTTTTTACATTTTAAATGATTTGGCTATATTGTTTAAGCCATCAATAAAAAAATAATCTTCAAAATAAATGACTGACTTCTCTTAACATCTTAAACTGAAATTTTATTTGATCAATTTATTTATTTCAAGTAAATTTTATATCGCAGTAAATATATTAAAACAAATGTCTATTACATGGGTTAAATTTCTTGCTGTAATTTATAAGTCCAATACCTTGAAAAGACAAGAGAAACTCAGATATAAGAAAAAAATTTCTTACGATATAATAATTTGTGAATCTTAAGGAAACCTTGAAATTAAAAGCTATGATTCAATGCAAGTAACTGCAAGTTTTGTTATGCTGTATATGTATGTATTCATTTTATTGTAACACAACCAGCTGCCATTGAAATTGGTGGTATATTTATAGATTTCATATATTCTGATGCATATTAGTTATGTATTAGTTGTGCTGAATAGAATAATCTATGTATGTAAAGCAGAAATTCTGTAGGTGTGGGAGTGTTTGTTTGTGTGTTTGAGGGTTTATGTCTTTGTATGCTTGTCTGAGATGGGAGTCCCCACCGTTTGTCCGATTTGTGTCAAACTTTGTATATATGTTCTCTGAGATCCGGAAGGAAGTACTGTCACCTTTTTATTCCATAACTTTGCTTGGTTTGAACCAAGGTCATTCAGATAGATTTCCATAAGAAATACATGTAAAGTTCAATTTTATCCGTTAGACTTCATTTCTTTTGCAAAATTAAATTAGAAGAAACAGTCATATAAAATCAAGATAAGTACCCAAAAGATGGTAAATTGAATGCAGATTCTTATTATTGTCATGGAATGTCACTTTTGTTTCAAAATTGCAAGAATTTAGATCAAATACTAGTAAATGCCCCCATCAGGCATGGCGGAACTTAATTTAGTTTAAAAATATATCTATTATCATATATATCTGGTCCTTTGAAGCCACAAACAGTCCTTTGTAAGATAATAATAACTCAATATATTTCATCATTATTTATAATAGTTATTCTATTGTTTTGAAGGCATGAAAACCTACTTTACGTACATTTCTTATGGAAAAGTATACTAACTGATTATCCCTGTGTATTTTTATGGGAAAACGCATGAAATCAACGTTCAACAATTGCCTTAGTTGTCAAAAGGATGGGTATAGAGACTTGATGCTTTCCTGATGAATAGCTTGTATAAACTGTTCTCAGGTTAACAACTAGGTAACCTGAGGTGACACTGAAGTTGCCAACGTTTCGATGGCCAACTCTGCCATTTTCTTCAGGGCTGCTGAGGTGCCATGCAAAAATTTTTTTGTATGCAGCATCATAATCGGCAGAGATGGGATCCACTTGAATAGGCGTGGGTCAGAGAAATTCGGAAGGTTGCTGATGGATGTTATAAATTCTGCTGGTTCGGGAAACTAGGAAGCGAAGGGGGACAGGATTGCAAGGAGGACAATGGAGGGAAACCAAAGGAAGATATCAGCGGGGAAGTAAGAAGAGGAGGCAAGCAGCAGCGCAAAGAAAATATAGCAGACGAAGGTAAGGGTTTAAAACTCCTTCAGGTAAATTGTAGAAGTGTCTTAAATAAGAAGGAAGAACTTCAAACTTTGATAGAAACGAATAGCCCAGATGTGATCGTAGGAACGGAAACTTGGTTAAATCCCAGTATATATTCAAATGAAATATTTCCGCAGGGTTTTACGGTATTTAGAAGAGATCGTGACACGAGGGGGGGAGGAATCTTTATAGGAGTTAGAGAAGATATAGTGGGTACCTTAGAATGGGTAAGGACAGATTGCGAAATGATGTGTGTAAAAATAAAAAATACGGAGGCGAAAGCACTAGAAGTCATTGCAATATATCGCAAACCGGGAGATGATTGTAACGCCTTGGAAATTTTAGAAAACTTACTTTTGGAGAACCCGTTAAGGAAGGAAATAGTAATCGCAGGAGATCTAAACCTACCTGGAGTCGCGTGGGACGGAGCAGCAGCGGGGGGTGGAAAGGCGCAGGAACTGGTAAACAGAATAATTAACGAAGGAGGGTTTAGGCAGGTTGTAGAAAACCCAACGAGGGGGGTAAATGTGCTGGATGTTTTTCTTCTTAGACCTTATGAGCTATTGTTAGATACAAATGTTATTGAGGGGATAAGTGACCATAAGGCAGTGACACTTGAGCTACAAACAATGAGCTTCAAAGCATCGAGAGATTCAACAAAAAAAGAAATATGGCAGTACGGAAAAGGCGACCGTTTTGGTTTTCAAGTCTTTTTAAAAGAAAAATTTCCGATTTGGGCAGGGAAAGGTAAAAGCGTCGAGGAAATGTGGACAGGTTTTAAAGACATTCTACTTGAAGGACTGAGAAGATATGTCCCAAAGAAATTACTAAAAAGCAATTCTGATCCGGAATATTACAATAAAGAAATCAGGGCGCTGAAAAGGAAACTAAGGAAAATGTATAGAAATAGACAACGCCACGATTACAACCGCGAAAAATATAGAGAACTTTCAAAATTACTTAACAGGAAAAAGAAGGA
>KZ308883.1:150651-223357 GCA_000376725.2 Ladona fulva
TAATTCCTAAAATTTAACCAGAGGATGTTAAGATTGGGGAGATATGGGATGTGTATTTCTTAGAATTCTTATACTTTGGTAAAAAAATTCTCTATGCCATTGAATTGTTAGCTGACTAAATGAATTAGGCAATAATCTTAATTACGTTGAAGTGCATTTTATTAGAACAAAAAAAAATTATTCAATAAACAACCAATAGCCAAGTTTCAAACCAACAAAGTGTTGTTCTGTATATAAATCAGTTCTTCAAAATTCTGGAAGCAATTTTCTCAAGACATTTATACACCAGAATGTGTATGCATATCTCCCTTTTTTCCTATTAGCTGTGCAAGAAACATTTCAAAATCAGGGGTCAATCAGTTAAAAAGGTGAAGATATAAAAAATGAACAGTATACATATTGCAAAAATGTATACATCACATTTCTATTTTGTCAAAAAATTCATTTTATATATTTTTGAGATAATGAAGCATATTTTTCCAGTATAAAATATCACAGCCTTATATTTCAGCCAATTTTGAAACAAATTTTTAAGTCTTTATTTTTCTTGAGTAGATGACAAAAGTTACTGAAGAAAACTTAAGTATAAACATGAAAACTTAAGTATAAGGCAAAATCTTACATTTTTAAGAAGGCTTGCTTTGCAATACTGAAAAAGTAAGGCATGACAAAGTACAAAATAATAAGAGTATGCATTTATAAGGAATTATTGAAACATTTTTATTTCTAAATATTTCTTCTTTTAGAAACAATTTCTTCTTACTTTTGAAGTGCAGATTATTTTCACAAATGATACAACAATTTCTACAATTTCACCTGTATTGAGAAAGTGCTTGGCTCCTTCAAATAATGAAGATATTTCCTACTAATTATCACTTAAAAAATTAGTTTTCTATATGGTCAATTGCAGATATCTTGCTTTTTCAGAGAGTAAAAATTGGAGAAATTCACACAAACATGAGTACTAATGAATCTAATCAAATGCATACCCCTTCCTGCATTCCACCAATTTGCTGCATGGATGAATTAAGTGGAGCCTCAACACTGTATTCATCTGAGAGAGAGTCATCAGTGTCCTCTGACATTGCAATGGCCGATCTCTCTTGTCCTTGGCCTGCATCTAGAGGTCTCATTCCATCCAAAGAAGATGTGTTCTCTGAGTCAGATTGCATCTGGTCCTGGTTTTCCAGAAGCCAACCAACAAGGGTTTCAGGACTGGGTGTCACATCACTGATCCCTCCTTAAGAAAAATTCAGGAATTACCTTTGATATAGCTTCTTTTCAATGATACAAAATACCTCTCCTCACCATACCTCTGTTTGTGAATTTAATTAATTCCTGAAGACCATTTGCCATACCATCAAATTGATACCTTTCCATCCGGCCTATGCCCCACCTCTTCTGATTTATTCCCCTGCTTATATGTTGAGCTGATTTGCAGATATAAGTTGTGAGGGATTGCATAACCACCCCACAGATGGAGGTTGATTTCAGATTGCCAGTGAATGAACTAAAATTGAGCTGAAAAACGAAACCTTGTGCTTTGAAGATGAACTGCAATTTTGAGAGAATTACTTCAGGCAATAAACTGTGACCTTGATGTCAGCAAACACTGTAAGTATTTGTGTTAGTGATTTCATCAATATACTTTACCATTTTTCTTCAAAACTCAACAGTTGAGCACAAGACCTTAAAAATGATATGATTAGGAGTGTTTTGGTGCCTGAAATTTAAGGTCATTCAGAACTCAGGAGGGCATATTTACAAATGCATAACTATTTCCAAATATTGGAATTTTAATGAAAATTTTTATGCTTAAATTTGAATACTTTCCAGCATAAAATAAGTATTTTCTTGTGACTGGCTATGACCCACTATGTGTAATTATGCTTTCTAACCATTCTTACCTTCTAACAGTATGGAAAACTTTTCCAATCCCCAGACCAAAATTATCAGCCACAAAAGAGCCAACATCTAGCAGAAGAAATGTAGCTACTTCAACATGCGGTGTGACAATTATTTACTTTACAACAGTTTTGTTACAGCCTCATAGAGTTTTCAATCCCAAGTGATTCTGTTAGTAATCTCTGATACTATAAAGATTATCTTAAGTTGATCCAGCATTTTGATGCTTTTGCTTAGTTACTTAGATGAAATGTCAAACAGCAGAGAACCAATTGATGATGCTGTGAACAATGAGGTGCTTACCACATGCCCCTGGGGAGCAGTCAGAGCCCCCTCTTGGGCTTCTAGGCCACAACTTTATAAATTAATGTTTCAACTTAAATTAACATTTTTACAAATATTCAATTTACAAATTCTTTAGTGGATCATCATAAAGTGAATTCAAGGATAATCTAATTTTATACTTTAAAAATCAGTCATTGATAAATGGCAATGGATATAAGGCAAGTGATAAATGGTGAGCAAATTGATGCAATTAAGCAAACAAGGAATGTTATTAGAAATTTTTAGATTTGGTTATATTGGATAATTTTAACCCTATTCACTATAAGCTGTTAATGAATAATCAAAGACAAATGAAATATAACCAATATAAAAATATAAAATAAGATATTTATATTTACCTAAGGCTCTAATTGCATGCTCAACATTTCTTCTAGAAAAGCCCATCTCCATTAGCTGAGCAACCATTGGAGAAGGTGCTGGAGATGGAGGTCTCACATGGTCTTTACTGGCACCAGACTTTGAAGTTGATCTTGTAGACTTTCTCCTTTCCTGAGAATTGGGTACTCTTTGGCACGTTGCACCAGAGGAGTCCAACTGATCTTCAGTCGAGTGGGGACATTTTGATTCTGGTTTTGCAGATCTAGTAGCATCTTGCCTGGGCAACATTGTCTGTTCTTGCTGTTCTGAAGTTGCCTTTATCACTGTATTGTTGGCTTGATACAAAGTATAACTAACTTTGGATGCAAGATATTGACTTAATGCTAATGCTGCAGCCTAAATATATATAAAAATAAAATTTATAATCAATAAATGAGTTTTTACTGGTTTTCAAAATATTGTGAAATAACCTAGCGTTTGGTGAATTTGTCACAAATGTGGAATAAAATAAAGTAGTAGTAGTAGTAGTATTGTTAAAAGTGCCTTGACAAATAAGGTCATTTCACATGTAGGCCCCCACCGGGAATCGAACCCGGGACCGCTTTCACCAAAGTCAAACGCGTTGCCCACTTGGATATCCGGGAGCCCGGAATAAAATAAAATGGAGAGAGGAAATGCATCTGCATCGTCTGATACAATATTTTGGCAAGTAAGACATTAGTCTTTTGCTTTTACCTTAAAGTATATACAGCAAAGATATTGAAATTATCTTGACGTAAAAACTTTTCTAAGAAGGCTTGCTTTGCAATACTGAAAAAGTAAGGCATGACAAAGTACAAAATAATAAGAGTATGCATTTATAAGGAATTATTGAAACATTTTTATTTCTAAATATTTCTTCTTTTAGAAACAATTTCTTCTTACTTTTGAAGTGCAGATTATTTTCACAAATGATACAACAATTTCTACAATTTCACCTGTATTGAGAAAGTGCTTGGCTCCTTCAAATAATGAAGATATTTCCTACTAATTATCACTTAAAAAATTAGTTTTCTATATGGTCAATTGCAGATATCTTGCTTTTTCAGAGAGTAAAAATTGGAGAAATTCACACAAACATGAGTACTAATGAATCTAATCAAATGCATACCCCTTCCTGCATTCCACCAATTTGCTGCATGGATGAATTAAGTGGAGCCTCAACACTGTATTCATCTGAGAGAGAGTCATCAGTGTCCTCTGACATTGCAATGGCCGATCTCTCTTGTCCTTGGCCTGCATCTAGAGGTCTCATTCCATCCAAAGAAGATGTGTTCTCTGAGTCAGATTGCATCTGGTCCTGGTTTTCCAGAAGCCAACCAACAAGGGTTTCAGGACTGGGTGTCACATCACTGATCCCTCCTTAAGAAAAATTCAGGAATTACCTTTGATATAGCTTCTTTTCAATGATACAAAATACCTCTCCTCACCATACCTCTGTTTGTGAATTTAATTAATTCCTGAAGACCATTTGCCATACCATCAAATTGATACCTTTCCATCCGGCCTATGCCCCACCTCTTCTGATTTATTCCCCTGCTTATATGTTGAGCTGATTTGCAGATATAAGTTGTGAGGGATTGCATAACCACCCCACAGATGGAGGTTGATTTCAGATTGCCAGTGAATGAACTAAAATTGAGCTGAAAAACGAAACCTTGTGCTTTGAAGATGAACTGCAATTTTGAGAGAATTACTTCAGGCAATAAACTGTGACCTTGATGTCAGCAAACACTGTAAGTATTTGTGTTAGTGATTTCATCAATATACTTTACCATTTTTCTTCAAAACTCAACAGTTGAGCACAAGACCTTAAAAATGATATGATTAGGAGTGTTTTGGTGCCTGAAATTTAAGGTCATTCAGAACTCAGGAGGGCATATTTACAAATGCATAACTATTTCCAAATATTGGAATTTTAATGAAAATTTTTATGCTTAAATTTGAATACTTTCCAGCATAAAATAAGTATTTTCTTGTGACTGGCTATGACCCACTATGTGTAATTATGCTTTCTAACCATTCTTACCTTCTAACAGTATGGAAAACTTTTCCAATCCCCAGACCAAAATTATCAGCCACAAAAGAGCCAACATCTAGCAGAAGAAATGTAGCTACTTCAACATGCGGTGTGACAATTATTTACTTTACAACAGTTTTGTTACAGCCTCATAGAGTTTTCAATCCCAAGTGATTCTGTTAGTAATCTCTGATACTATAAAGATTATCTTAAGTTGATCCAGCATTTTGATGCTTTTGCTTAGTTACTTAGATGAAATGTCAAACAGCAGAGAACCAATTGATGATGCTGTGAACAATGAGGTGCTTACCACATGCCCCTGGGGAGCAGTCAGAGCCCCCTCTTGGGCTTCTAGGCCACAACTTTATAAATTAATGTTTCAACTTAAATTAACATTTTTACAAATATTCAATTTACAAATTCTTTAGTGGATCATCATAAAGTGAATTCAAGGATAATCTAATTTTATACTTTAAAAATCAGTCATTGATAAATGGCAATGGATATAAGGCAAGTGATAAATGGTGAGCAAATTGATGCAATTAAGCAAACAAGGAATGTTATTAGAAATTTTTAGATTTGGTTATATTGGATAATTTTAACCCTATTCACTATAAGCTGTTAATGAATAATCAAAGACAAATGAAATATAACCAATATAAAAATATAAAATAAGATATTTATATTTACCTAAGGCTCTAATTGCATGCTCAACATTTCTTCTAGAAAAGCCCATCTCCATTAGCTGAGCAACCATTGGAGAAGGTGCTGGAGATGGAGGTCTCACATGGTCTTTACTGGCACCAGACTTTGAAGTTGATCTTGTAGACTTTCTCCTTTCCTGAGAATTGGGTACTCTTTGGCACGTTGCACCAGAGGAGTCCAACTGATCTTCAGTCGAGTGGGGACATTTTGATTCTGGTTTTGCAGATCTAGTAGCATCTTGCCTGGGCAACATTGTCTGTTCTTGCTGTTCTGAAGTTGCCTTTATCACTGTATTGTTGGCTTGATACAAAGTATAACTAACTTTGGATGCAAGATATTGACTTAATGCTAATGCTGCAGCCTAAATATATATAAAAATAAAATTTATAATCAATAAATGAGTTTTTACTGGTTTTCAAAATATTGTGAAATAACCTAGCGTTTGGTGAATTTGTCACAAATGTGGAATAAAATAAAGTAGTAGTAGTAGTAGTATTGTTAAAAGTGCCTTGACAAATAAGGTCATTTCACATGTAGGCCCCCACCGGGAATCGAACCCGGGACCGCTTTCACCAAAGTCAAACGCGTTGCCCACTTGGATATCCGGGAGCCCGGAATAAAATAAAATGGAGAGAGGAAATGCATCTGCATCGTCTGATACAATATTTTGGCAAGTAAGACATTAGTCTTTTGCTTTTACCTTAAAGTATATACAGCAAAGATATTGAAATTATCTTGACGTAAAAACTTTTCTGATGCATGAATCAAGCAAGACCATGAAAAATTTATGAGGGTTGTTCAATAAGTCCTTAGAAAATATAAACTGTTGTTTTTTGCACATTAAAAAAATTTTTTTTGACATAATCTCCTTTTAAATCTATATGCTTTTCCCAACATTTCTCCAACTTTTTTAAGCCGTCCAAAAAGAAAGATTTCAGAAAATAATAGGCATCTGTTTGGGCGATGACCTCCTCGTTCAACATGAAATGTTGTCCGCCAACCCATTTTTCAAGTTTGGAAATAAAAAGACGTTACTGGGGGCCTAGTCTTGTAGATGTTGTAATAATTCAAACTTTAATTCCACAGGTGTGCACCCATGTATTGTCTTGATGGAAGAGGATCTTTTGGACGTTTTTTCTAGATTTCTTTGCTCAATCTGTGCATAATACTTATCATTTGACCTTTTTCCAAGTAATCGGTGAAGGTGATTCTGCGTGCATCCCAAAAACCCGTGTCCATCACCGTGCTGGCCAATTTCACCATCCTCGACTTCTTCAGACCCCTTATACATACTCACTACTTTGACTGTTCCTTTATCTCCACTGTGTATTAATATATCTATGTTTCGTCTACAGTTATGTATCGATGCAAAAACTTGTCAGGATTGCGACGGAAAAGTGCCAAAGTAGCCTCAGAGTCTACCACACGATTGCATTTATTCTCCTCAGAGAGAAAATGTGGCAACCATCTTGCCGAGATTTTCTTCCCACTCAATTTTTCATGCGAAATTGAGAACACTACATCTCACAATATGCCTGTGGCCTCAATTATTTTGCGCAATATGATTTGTCAATCACTCAAAACCATATTGTGGATTTTGTCAATCATTTCAGAGGTAGTGACTTCCATGTCCCAAACGATGTTCAACTTTTGTGGATGTATGGCCACATTTAAACTTATTTACACGATTGTAAATAGTTGCAAACAAAGGAGTAGATGTGCCATGAACTTCATCCGACTCAGCTTTGATCTCTTTCTGTGTTAAGCCTTTTAAATATAAGTGTTTAATCACCCCTCAAAACTCACTTTTTTCTATTTTTCTAAATAAACAAAAGTTCTTTGCTTCAATCAACAATAAAAATGAAACCATGTAATGGATATTACTAAGACTTTAACAGCTATCGAGTGAGTAATATGCTTAGTAAAAACAAACCACTTATGACACTACGAGCACCATCTCTTGGATTTTCTAAGGACTTATTGAACAACCCTCATAATAGTGTCCCATTCATAAGTTGTCCATATATGTATACCTTTGGTAGATAGCAAGTTAATACTGCTAATAATTGAGCCTAATGGTATAAAATGAAGGTATTGTAACTGGTGCTATGCTTCAATGACCTATTATTGCCCTCTAGTACAAAGTTTTGCAGACTTAGTGAACCTGAGGTCTCCCAAAAACTGCCCACTTCATCAAAAGAATTGCCATAGCTGGGGATTGAACCCCAGACATCTGAATGGCAGGCATGCACATTAACTGCAATATGATTGAGATCATGCAAAGGCAAATTAAAGAACAACCAAAACTGCTTCAAATATCTCATGTACCTCCATTTCTTCTTTGGAGAACATGGGCTTGAGGACAGATGGCTGGATGGCTTTAGCCAACAATTGACGAAGAAGTATTGTATCCTCATCCTGGTCTCCTTGCTCATCATCTTCTTCATGCTCCTCAGTCTCTTGACATTTAGGTGCAGCAGGATGCTGTGGAGATGGTGACCGTGATGTGGATGGAGTTGATGCAGAAGAACTGCTGGCAGAAGAGGATGAGCAACCAGGCTGAGGATTCAGAGGATCTGCTAGAGGAACTGTTTGATCATCTCCTTTCCAATGACGTGCCGAATAGCTCTGTTTAACAATGTTGCCCTCTTTGACCTTGCCAATCACTGGGCTTGATGGCATCACAGACAAATTTGAAGCTGTACATCCATTATGCCTGGATGAAGAACTTTGCTGATATATGATTTTTCGAAGGAGAGGATGATGTGGAAACAATGCTCTTCCAGCCTTCATTGCTGACAATAACAGCTGCTGCCATCTCAAAAGACAAGCATTTATGCCAGTGCCTGTAAGTAAAACAGAAATGGATAAATACGAAGAACTGAAAACAGACAACCTACAACCTACTGTTTGAGTTAATAATCACGTTTGAAATACTAACTAAAATGTGCCATCATTCATTTTTTGTCATAACAGGATTTAAGAACTAAAGAGTAGGAACAAACAATATTAAAACAGCTTAAGAACTATGTCACACATGATTTATAATTTTACTTCGTCTATTTCATTTTCACACTAAATGATTAACATAATATTACATAAAAGTGATACATTCTGTAATTAATTTTATTAATTACAATGAAAACAGAAACACTGAATCAAAAAGTAACATGATTCCTACAGAATTCATTAGAAACAAGGTAGCTATCAAAAATATAGAAATCATAATTTATAAGAAAATTTATCCAGGATTTAAGAAATTAGAACTACCAAAGTTATATCATAATAGAAAAAATTATTTTCTTTTTATCATATCATATTCTCTTAAAAATAAAGAGATTAATTTTTTATTTAATATTTTCCTCTCTCTGGCAATTATTTGAACTGTTTTTCAAGGAAAAAATAGCTTTGCATTTAAGTTTTTAGACAAACTCAAAATAAGTGTAAATTTTAAACTGGATGAATGGCAAACAGTTATTCCTATACAAAATAATCCAAGAAAGACTTACTTTTGGCAACAATTCCATCATCAATAACCAAATAAGAATCCAGCCAAAGCCATCTCTGGCCCTTGCCTTGTCTACGGTATGGAACCGATGAAACAGTGAGAGCAAGGAAAGATGCCCATGAATCAGGCATCCAGTCAGATGCAGGAAGAGACTCAAGCTTAAAACGCTCATCCGGAGTTCTCAGTATAGGAAGAAGAGTTGAGAACGAACCATCAGAGGGTTGCCCATGACCAGAAGTAACATGTGAACTCAACCGTCTCTGCTGTGACTGATATGGTTTCCCACTTTCATCAGTTTTTGTATATGGGGATGATGTGGGTACAGATATTCGACGAATGACTGTGGCATCCTCACGATGCAGTTGCACACAAAGCTTCCCTCTTCTATTGATCCTACCAACAGTACCTAAAGGGAAATCAATACAAATGATATTTATACTCAAGCATGACTGACAACATATTCACAGGAGATTATATAGAATAAAGAATTATGAAAAACAAGGCAAGAAGTTTTTGACAAACCTAATGATTTCTTATGGGTTTAAAGGCGCAAAAGTTAAATAAATATATAAAGGTATATTTACAATTTATATGCATCATGATGTTATTAAAAAACTATACAATTACACACTGAATTCATAAAAGGTAATTTTATCACTTCCTGAAATGCAGCACATTCATGAGAAAGAGAACATAGGCAAAACTAACTAGGGAACTCCTGCCCCCTTGCCTATATAGTCTGCCAAACAGCATGGAATAGATGCATGATATATCTCAGTGGTCAGAGCAATCAACTGGAAAATGGGAGAAATAGGTTCAATCATCAGATTTTTTCATGTCCTTTTCTCCTTGGGAATTTTTCTAGGTGCATGTCTTTACATGCCCCCTTTCCCTTGTTTTCATATATTATATTAAGTAAGGATCATCAATCTACTCATAAATATTAATCTACTTTATATTACTTCCTAAGCCTTCCTTCCTACCCTTCATCCTTGGCATCGTTAACTATAAAGTCACTGCTATCTTATAACTAGTTGCCTGTACTTTACCTCTAATACACTTAACAATAAGTCATTTGGGTCCTTGGCTTACAATTTTACATAACAATATTCATTATTATAAACTATTATTCATTAAATACCAAAGTTAAAAATGTCTATACATTATTTGGATGCCAACTGTCAAAGTTGAAACTTAAGCAGAAACTTAAATAGTAACTGATAAATCATTAAGAGATTAGGAATTTAATTAAGAGATTTTGATTTTATGAAGAGCCTTCACAAAGGAATTCCTTCAAAAAGGAAGGAAAATTCCTTAAGAGAACCTTACCTTCTTCCACCTGATCAACAATTACAGTTCCTCCAATTCGAGGCCTTGAGTCTATACCACCGACAACAGATAAAGCAGCCACTACTGATGCTTGAAGTCCTAACCAAACATCAGCTGAATCTTGCTCCAAAAGTCTTTTTCCACATTTCTCCAGCTAAAGCAAAAGAAAATTGCTTTATAGTATATTTAATTAATGACAAAACCTTAATTAATGAAACCATAAAAAATTATGATAAGAATGGAAAATTAAACAGAAGGGTTTCAAGCAGCAGTGTTAAAATTTATAAGCAGTTGATCCTAATTGGAGAATTTAGTATTGGTCCGGAAATGAATCCAAGATCATATTGAAAAAATCTTTGCCGTTTGCATTACAAAAACATGTCTAATAACAGTATCTCAATTATCAATTCTCTATCTTTCCTGGAAATGCTCAAAATAACTTTTTATAATCAGCATAATGCACTCTTTATGGGAAAAAAAATTAGTATTGTGGGCCTTCTGGGATCGAAGCTATTACAGCTATGATTGATATCACACTTTCCTTTGGGGTTTCCAGTAGGTACTGATACCACCTAAAATGGCCAAGTCAAAGACGCTTATAGTTAAAGCTGAGACTCCATAACCTATGTGTAACAATAGAAATTGGAAAACCTACCTAACATATATCTGAATAAATGTTGACAGGGGAGGTAAAGGATGTCTGGAAGGTAAGAAGAATAAATTTAATAGTGGAAAAATTGGTTTTCTATGAAAAAAAAAACGGGATAAATATTTCTATAGATGGAAAATTTTGCTATATATGGCATTAAATATATACTGCGTTGAATTGTTGCCTAACTTCAATTTTCAGTTGCAAATTTTGCATATACAAAGGCACATTGAGTTGAACAGCCAGAAACATGTCTGTTATTTTTGTGCAAGGAACATGTCCTGAAAGTTTTGTGTAAATCTGCGTGGCACAAACCTGACATGTTCCTTGTAAGTAGTTATAGAGCATAACTGAAATAAAATTACGTAAACAAACTCATCAATAATTTTCATCACTCTGTGAGTGTTCGTAGATCAAGGAATAGGGAGAGAGGAAATTTCCAAAAGTCAGCTAAAACAAAAATCACAAAAGTGGGAACTTTAGAAAATTCACTTTGGAAAGAAGTGCATTGTCTTAGAAAAAACGTATTCAGTTCAGTTTATATATAATTTTTATGATTAATCTTCCTATTGACTTAAAATGAAAGTCCATATTTTTGGTGAAGAAAAAAAATGGCAATGCTTGTAATTTTCCACAGAATATATATTTCAAGAGTTAGCATGGTTTAGAGTACAAGTTCATCATCAGGCAATGATTGAAATCATGGCGAATGTCTAAATATATACTCCATGGAAATTTGCAAGCTTTGCCATTTTCTTTCAATACCAACAAAATATTAAACACAAACATATTCCTGAAGTGAATAGAAACACCTATCTACCAAGTAATTGAAGACCTTTGATTTCTATTGGTATTACATTTTTTGCTATACTTTTAAGAGCTTGATTGTGCCTACAGAATAAGAGATTATTATTAGATGTTTATAATCCTGCAGAATGAATGTAACTATACCTGCATGTTAGACAAAAGTAGTGGAGCCAATGCTAGTTTGGATGAGAGCAATTGGTTGATTGGTTGGCGCCAATGAGAATAATGCGTATGCAGCCATCTGATGAGGGACACAAGCTCTTCACAAACAGTACTTGTATGAGATGCAGTCAAAGGTACTTTAAAATCCTTAACTTCATCTGCATTTCCCAGGGAAGCTGAATGCAACAAAATATATGAGTCAGTATAATCAGACAAGAGAAAAATAACAGAATAACAATGCTAATATTATGCAACAAAGTTATAAGGATCCTAAAGTTGCAGAGAAACAGAATCTGCACAAAAATGGATCCAAGCTCAACTACTCACTTTGATTTGGAGGTAAAAGGGTAGGATCTGATGGACAAAGTAAAAGACGCCGTCCAAGGATTTGAAAAATAGATCTTAGAAGTCCCATTCGTGTCATTGCCTTTCCATTGTTTCGGTTAGGTTTAGGTTTCCATTTGTCACTATCTGATTCTGAAATCTTTTTACAGTTAGCCTCAGTATCCTCCCCAAATACTTCTATCCCATTTTCCTCTGTCCTCCCTTTGTCTTGAGCATTTTCATTAGTTTCTCTTTCTTCAGGAAGTCTCTCACTAGACCTCATGTTGACATTCTGCTTCTCGCCTTTTTCCTGGCTCTGTATTTCTAGCACAGTCACTTGGCTTTCATGTTCCTCATCTTCATTCTCATCCTCAAAGTCACATTCTTCCTCCTCTTCATCTTGCCAAGAAGGTAATACAGCACGCAGAAGCCTGAGGGACAGTATCTGAGAAAAAGGAAAGTTTTCTCAAGTGATACAATATTTGAAACTCAAGAGTGTAAACAACAACAGCACATTATTGTGAATTAATAGACCAAACACTGAGGTTTAAGTATAATTATGGATTAACAACTCTTTCACTTTAGCTCACATGTGTTAGTTAGACCATATTAGTCTTCAGTGAATCGTTGCTGGGAAAGCCTGATTTTGTATTGTCGGCATTTATATCAAATAACATAAAATTTTATTGATATTAACCTCTTTGACAAGATAGATCAGTGTCACCAGATAGAGAGACACAATAAAGCCTTCCAATAATCTGATCTTATTTCAGATTAACTGAAAATAACTTTGCAATGAAATTAAAACATAAAATTCAGAGTACAATAAGACTTTTTTCAGTTATGAAAAGAGAACCTGGTTTGAATCATCTGCAATTGTCAAGATTTGACAATTTTCCTAAAAAAATTAGGACAATATCATTTTCAACAAATTGCATATTCTACAAGGTATGATTCTACCAACAAGGTATGATTCTAAGTATTTTTTTCTATTCTACAAGGTATGATACTACCAACAAGGTATGATTCTAAGTATTTTTTTACAAATCTCCACAGTCTTCTAGACTTAAAAATAAAAAATCATTCCCTAAGAAGTTATAAAACATAGTAGGATAAATTACTCATAAGAGCACAAAATCATACTGATCAAATCAGGAGTGAGCTCTGATATGATCAAAATTTGTGTTTCATAGACTTACAGTACAGTACAGTAAGTTTTGTACAGTTTTGGTGGAAAGAAGACAGTTAAATAGCGGTAAAATTTATCTATGGTACATGCTAAAGGAGATAATAAGCAGAAGGCGATATAAGCAATAATTGAAACTACCTGTTTGGGAAGTGGTATCTCAGAAGCAATAAGCATGTTGCTGGCCATTCCATCCTTGGCAGCATTACTAAGAGATCTCTTGGGCATGGAAAGTAGCAGCTGCAACCAGGGAGTAGTGGCAAGTGCTTGGCACATTGGCTTAGAGGATGCTAATGCCCTAATCAGACCCAGAGTAGCCCATTCCTGCCCACCCATCATAGCACCCACCATTCCTAACTTAACATCATTTGCTCCACCCTTACTTAATGGAATATTCTTTTCCCCACAAGCCTGAAATATAAAAATTAATTAAAGGGGTTTCGTCATAAACCACTCAGGTTTCGAGAATGAATTAATACAAATACATACTGATATTGCAAAGCAAAGAGGGTAACTGCACAATAAATGAAGAAAGAGAAACAATCTTCCAACAAAAATTTACAAGGATGATCCAATTTTAACACAAATATAGATTATGGATGGGATAATTAAGAAGAAGCATAAAAAATAATGAGAAAGTCTCTGAGTTAGTGCTGTTTTAGTAATGTAATTTGTGCAACCTCTTCTTGCAGATTCTGTGCAAATTTCTGAGGCATGGTTAAACAAAAGTTTCAAGTGGAAATCAATTGAGTCATGACAGCAACATCTCACAAAACTATGGGAAAAAATTTATATGTACAGCTAAAAATAATGGAATTACAGTTACAATTATGATAATGATGAAGAAGATAGTACAAGAAATTATTTCAGTAAAGAATACAATGATATTACCTTTTATTTCAATCTAAAATAGTCAACAACATACAGACTTAGAGAAATAGTAATATGAAACATCAACTGCAAGTCTCACTTTCACGAAAACATACAATCCCATCTTGTTTTTTTTTTAATATGAAGACATAATATAGTGAACATAATTAAACCTACCACTTTTATATGATCTCGAAGAAGTGCTGAAAGAGTAAACGTGGCTGTGCTCTGAATACGATTTGCACGCAACCCACAGCATAAAGCAACAGAGCGGAGGAAGCGCATAGCAGCCTCCCGGAGAAGTCGAGCTGGATGACCAGGATGCATACTGGTTTGAGTACCTGCAAAAGAAACAGTTGAAGATCTGAATATGAAGATGAGAGAAATTAAGTTACTCAAATCAGGAACTCAATCAGTAGCATAATAATCAGTATCTCATATCAAAATATACTACAGACTTCAACAGAAAATGCATTAATCATTCTAAGACAGAAAATATTACAAAATATAAGAAAGTGAACACCAAAGATGAAGAATAAATTGAATACCCTCATCAATATGTACAGAATTAAAGATATCAAATGAGATGAAGAAAGGATGGAGGATGGCCAATTGAAATACTCTTTGGCATACATTCAAAGTCAGTGGTTAGGATAAGAACTAAGAAAGGAATACTTACTTGCACAATTTAGATCTCATTTAAATTAAGCATGCAGTACTTGTTACCAAGCACAAAATTATCAATTCTTCAATTTTTGAGGGAACAAGTTAAGGCAGTATTTTTAGTGATAATTGCTTTAAGATATTCTCTTTACTAAATCCGTTTTTGTATATTTTTAAAAGCATCAGTGTGAATGAAGAATTCTGTAAAGAATTATGAATGCTAAACTGATCAGCAATGGCTATCCTGCATCTCTCCCTACAGTGAAATATATGACAAACTTTGGTTTTAAATTCCAAGTACTGCACTTACCTGAATATAAGATGACCAAATTTACGTGTTGTTTATTTCATAATTGTAAATGCATGTCTACCAGCCTATTTTAATTACTTCTATCATGCCCTCTTTCACTTAAAGATTTTCCTCTTTCTTCACTATTATCAACAAAGAATATATTTTCAGCATACTCCTTAGTCTCAACGAATCCACTGGTCATATGTTCCATTTTTCTTCTGATCAACAGAGCATTATTTCTTCATTCATCCTGTTTCATTACATTTGAACACTACTCCACTTGGTTATTTCTCTTTTCTACATCTACATCTACATCTACATAAGTACCCTGCAAGCCGCCTTCCGGCGCTGTGGCAGGGGGTGTAAACACCAAAAGTAGAATTACTTCTTTAATTTATTATTATCGCATATCGTTCGCGGAAAAAAAGAGTCTCTAAAACGACTTGTCCTCGCGTCTATTTCTCTTATTTTATGCTCACTGTCGGATCGGGCAAGGTAGCAGGGGGGTCGCATAATATCAGTTACGTCATCTGAAAATGTATTTCCTCTGAATTTATCTAACAATCGCAGCCTAGCTTCTAATCTCCTTTCTTTCAAGGATTCCCAACCTGCGTCTGTGAGCATTTGCATTACCCTTGCTTCTCTATTGTAGCACTTTTTAACAAATTATGAAAAATTTTGGAAGAGTGACACTTTATGAAATAAAAATTGAAGATTATTTTCTTTCATTAGCAAATGAATTTTTACCTTAAATAGGAATTTTTCATTTCCTGATGTTTTTATAGCTGATTTTGCTTCTTTCCATTAATGGTGGTATTCTCTGGTATATGGAAATACACCTGCATTTATTGGCATTAATAAACTGACCTAAAATGTAACTAAGCCCACGATGAAGTTATATTATATACCTTTGATAATCTATCAGCTCATTTTTGGAATCTCTACAAAATTTATGCACAAGTTTGAACCTTCTCTGAAGATCAACACCTTTCATGCCATAAAACAATCAGTACACATTCCAAGACTTCTCTCTTCCAATGAAAAATTTTCTTCATCAAGTAAGTAGTCTTAAATTTCTCTCATGATGTTTTAAATTGTTCAAATGGGACATTTAGTTTATAAATGACAATATGGTAGTTTGCACTGCATATTTTATCATCACGTATAAATACACTAGTGGTTTCCTAAAGTTTCAGAAATGGCTCTCTAACAAGCAAAAAGAAGTTGATATTATTTATATCACATAAAAGACAATACATAAAAATGAATGCTCTTGCAGCATTAAAAAATTATTTGTGTTTTTGAATGAATGATGATCCCAAATTTTTCTGAAGCTAATTATGAAAAATCTTTTTTATTCCGGTAAACGCAGTATTATATTATGAGTGTGGCTTCCAAAGGTACATTTTGGAGAGAAAAAAATATAGTGGGACCGTGCAATCAGAAGATTAAGAAGGCATGGTATAAGTAAATATCAGAAAGTATAAGTAAATTAATGGCATGGTAAGTAATGTAAGAAATGGCAGGCAGTAAAGCTTAAGGAATATGCAACTCAGCAAAACCAGGGTTTAGTATAATACGGTTGTTTACTAAATCCTACAGAATAATTGTTTAAGAATCAGAATGGGGAACAGTTTATAAATATGTTTACATATGATGGCTCATTAATATCAGTATAAGTCATACTATTAGATACTATGTATTGATACTAATTATTGGAAAAGTATATTTCCTTTGACATTAAATCAGAAGAGACAATGTTGCCACAAGCAATTATAATATAAATAAAGCCTATTGAGTATATTCATTTAAGACTATAATCATGATATGGATAGTATCATATTGTATGGCTAGTAAAGGAACACAATAAAAGTGTATTTTCAGAAGATCAAATAATTGCATACTCCTCTTTGAATGAGTTATCAATACCACAATATATCAATCTTTGCACATTTTACTCACAGCTAAAATGTTCCATGCCCATGCTATACAAAACCAAGTTGAACGAGTTATTTTTATAATAGGTAATAGTGTAATGCACTCCAGAGAAGCAGTAAAAAGTTATACAATGGGCTATGGATGGAATGCCTAGTGTTAACATCTTCCTTTTATTTTGATTATTACCTATGATTTAGAAATTCAAAGGTATGATAATAATATAAGGAAATACCTTTGCTTAATTGATGCATAAGAATTTAGACAACATATGTACTCCTGTACAAAGATTGAACCAGGTATTAAAATTCTCTATTCACAATGTTCAAATGAAAATGTTTATAATTTCTGAAGCATTTGTATAAAAAATTATCTCCTTATATATCTCCCTATAGGGTTTAAAATTTTACATTAATTTTTTTCTTCACTGAACCTGACTCCATTTCATTTTCTACCTAGTTTACTTCCACTATCACATTCAAAATTGAGAAACATGCTGCAATGAAATCCATACAATTTGAAGCTGAGCAGTTCAAGTACTCCCATATTCTGCCTTACTACTTTCTACATTATATCAAAGACCCCATTCACCTCTTTGTGCAGAAAGAGTCGTTCCAGGAATGACAGCATTGGAATCTGCTCCAAATCCTAATGTCATTCCATCTTCATCATAACACCAACCACCTTCACCTTCTCCATCCTCAGAATCACTTTCTGGATCACTGGGAGGAGGAGTTGGTGGGTGAGCTAAGCATAAGTCAAATTTTCCTTCCTTGCCCATGCGGTATGAATTTGTAGACCCATTGTCCCACTGCACTCGTATCCATCCATCTTCTCCAAGTTCACCTATAACACGCCCTTCACCAGGTGGAACTCCATCCTTCATAGAACACAAATATCAAATCGAAGTAAACAATTATGAAACTTATCTCCCTTAAAACATCACTTCTCTCTCATCATCTCTTTAAAGTAATACTAGAGCACAAATATTTACGACATGCGCTAGAAATCTATATCTTCTAAAGGTACCAGGAATTTTAATGTTGTATCTTCTGGCCCCAACTTCTGGCCTTGCATAATGAAACCTCGATAAAATCAAGAGAGGGCCATTAGGAGACCTAAGCAAGCATCCATGTTGTTTCAAAAGCCCTTCTTTCAAACCTGTGCTATTTTACCTGACAGATTTATCTAAGATGGAATTTTAATATCCCTGGGGCCCTAAAACATACATAAACTAGTAAATGCCCCCCGTCAAGCATGACGGAACTTAATTTAGTTTTAAAATATATCTAATATTGCATAGATATGGTCCTCCTAAGCCAGAAACAGTCCGTTGTAAGATCATAATAACTCAATATATTTCTTGCCATTATTTATAATATTTATTCTACTGTTTTCAAGTCATGAAAGCCTACTTCACGTAAATTTCTGATAAAAATTATAAGAACTGATTATTTCCGTGCACTTACATGGGATAATCCATGAAATCAACATTCAATAATGACCTTAGTCATCAAAGGGATGGGTTGTTTATTTCCCAAATATTTTACAAAATTTCCATGCATTTTATCAAAATCCTCGAAAGTTTGGATCGATAGCAATATTTCACAACTAAAATAAGAATCTATAACCATTTTCCTTTCTTTAGACACTTCTCTTGATTTCGTAGGACCACTTTTTCTAATTTAATTTTGTAAGAGAAACAACCTCTGCAGGTAACGAAAACCTATTTTACATACATTTCTTATGGAAAAGTATACTAACTGATTATCCCCATGCATTTATATGGGAAAATTCATGAAATCAATGTTCAACAATTGCTTTAGTTGTCAAAGGGATGGGTTGTTTATTTCCAAAAAATTTTACGAATTTTCTGAGTATTTTATCCAAGTTCTCGCAATTTCGAAATTATATGAATGATTCACGACTAAAAAAAGAATCTATGATTATTTTCCTTTCTTGGGACATTTGTCTCAATTTCGTAGGACCATGTTTAGATTTTAGCCTTTACAGAGATTAGAATAGTTTTCCTGGGGGTTTCAGCATCAATGCAGTTTGTTTCAGATCTCTAAGTCAAGCCGTTTCTGAGATAAATAGGGAAATGGACAGATGGACGGACAGACAGACATTTGCTTTTTTTATATATATGATACTTAAGAAACTGTCAAAACCCATATGGACCCCAAGTAAATATTCAGGTTGCCAACAAATGATTGAGCATCTCAGATGACTTATTCTGTGTTTCCCTATGATTTATAATTAAAGAGCATTTTGAGCGACCAAGAGTCGAAAGCAAGGTTTGATTTTTTGCAATGGCTGTATATATATTAAAGATCTTATTTCTTCTCATACCATGTGGCAGTCGCCTATGTCAAAATGGACTGTTTAATTAAGTTCAGTAGTTCACATCAAAGTAATTCTTGGAGAAAAGGAAGCAGCCAGGCTTAGACCAATGGCCTTATTACTTGATATTGTTGTCTATTACGTTTTGATACCTCACTTTAACTATTCCTATCGTTTCAAGTGGGATTCATTATCAATTTTTCAAGTCATATTATATCTTTCATTATCTATTAATTGGAAATCAAATTAAAATATCTACCAGGAAACATGAATTATAACAAACAGAAATGTATCATCTAGCCATTGTAAATATTATAACGTAATTTATGGCTTCATTTTACAGATCAAGATAGGAATGCACTTCCTCATGCATTCAGGCAATAATTGAGTAATCATAGTAATTTTAAAGTACTTTGACAACTTCGGACATTTTGCACAAGTAGGCCCCCACTAGGAATCAAACTAGTTCTACCCTTTTGCCAAAGGTAAAGGTACTACCCATTTGGCTATCTGGGAGCTGGCAATGATTTAAGTCTAATAACATACAAAAAATAGATATAACAAAACCATTAACATACCAAGATACCATCATAATTTTGGTAAAAATGAAGCCAAAGTAGAACTCTAATGTTGAATACAAACATAGAGGTATGAATGAATAAAAAGTACTCTATAAAATACACTGATTTGCATAAAAAATACCACACAATGAAGGAAATATTGATATGGTTTGAAACTGAGTACCTACATAGGGCATTCTACCATTAAGAAGTGATTACAAAATTATACCTAAATACCAATTAATTAACACATCATTGTTAATTAATTTAATTAATTGCCATCCAATAAATAGGCTGTCACACTGCCCCTGGAATGAATGCATGTAGCAATACAAGCAAGAATAGACATGTTCTCCTTATGCCCAGGGTCAAACTCAGGTCGGTCACAACAACAACCCCTCATGTTTTTCCTACCCCATATTTATACCACAACACTGCAGAAAGGGAAGGTCAGGGCATTCACAAGGAGTACCGTTCAGTCAAACAGCTGAGTACGATGGAGTATAGAATTTTAGGCATACACGGCTCATCCTGATAAAGAATGTGCCACATGTGCTACATTTTGCACTCCAGATCCTGTATAGTTGAAGTTGGCCTTAGTTTCCCATCTGGTCCAATACATTCGATGGATGAAAGGTCTAAAGGCTGACTGAAGGCTTAGGAAGCATGTTGACATCATGAAGGCAGTTGAGCAATACGTGCACTCTGTAGGGTCAAGCATTATCTGGCAGGAAAAAGAGGTTCTGCTGTTGCCCCAAGAAGGGAAAGACATAAGCCTCCAGGACTTCCTCAACATATCTCTGGATATTATCTGGACAATCACAATAGGAGATCAGGAGCCATACACATAAATCCAAATGGGTCAACTTCAACCTCAACAGCAACAGGCTTGTTGGCACTTCTGCTCTGAATTTGAGGCATCGACACTTGCAGAATGGCATTGGGCTGTGTTCATAGATGAATCTTGGTTTTGTCTAAGCTAACATTATCACCAAATCCAAAAGTATAGATGTTCCCGGCAATGTGCAAATCAATGGTTCATTAAGGAGCATCACACAACCAGAGTCGCTGGTGAGTAGGTGTAGAGTGCTTTTGCATATAACACCCTACCTCCTCTAGTGGTGGCCCAGGAAACATTCCTGGAGTTCCTGGAACCACATGTCCTTCCCTTCCTGTGGCAGCACTGGAACCCCATATTTCTATAAGATAACGCTCGTCCCCAGAAAGCATATGTGTCTCTCAACAGCCTTCACGATGTAAATATGCTTCCTTGGCTGGCAAGATTTCCAGACCTGTCATCCATCTAACCTACTGGACCAGATGGGGAACTACGGTCAGCATAAAAAACACAGGATCTGAAGCAGAATTGCAGCAGATGTGGCATGATCTTCCTCAGGAGAGCAATAGTTATCCCTATAACTCCATTCTTGCTTGTGTTGCTACATATATTCATTCTAGGATTTGTGTGACACCCTATTAATTGGATGATATATTTTACTTAATTAATAACGATGAGTTAATTAAAGGATGTTTGAATTAGCTCTTGTTATCAGTTCTTATTGGTAGCAAGCCTTACACAGGTAGTCAGTCTCATACCATTATGATGGTTCCTTCATGGAGCAACATTTTTTTCAAATAAATGTAATTACTTTTCATTTAAGTAAACAGTAGTTTCTAATAACAATCTTTAACTTAATAAACTCATACATAATCTTCTAGCATGGAATAATCAATGAATGCTGATGGTTACCAAAGACAATAGCAAATGTTTCAAATCACTAATCACCTGATCACCCCACTTCCAATCTGCACCACGCACAACCCTAGTTCCAATCTTCATCAAAGCTGCCAATTCAGGTCCAGTCATGGGAATGGGAGGTGGTTTGCTCTTCTGCCTTGTGTCTTCAAATATAGCATGAACTGGATCTCTTGCATTCTTTTCTGTAATTCCATGACGTGAAGGATCTGGACCTAAATTACAAGTGATGATTAAATTTTGGAATTTAGAAACAGATGCCAACTGCTTAAGAATGTACAAAGATAATCATATTTAGAGTAAGAACAACAAACATACCTATCTGACGTAAGAGAGTTTGTACAAGTGCTAATGCTCCAGAGTTAACAACTAAGCTGACTTCATTTCCATGTAGATCATCAGTAAGCATTCCAAGGATATTAAGTAAAACTCTGAAAGAAATTGGTTATTTTAAACAATTTCTACTAAAGAAATTAGCTGAAAAGGCGAGGCGATTATGAAATTAACATCAATAAAGGCAAATCATCTTATGAATGAATTCCATACAAAGACCAATTAAATTAGATTCATGTTTCTAATTATACCCTGCCATAGTAGTTGATTAAAATGATCAGTTTAAAATTTAACTTGATAAATCTTATGCTTAAACATATTTATTTTTTCTCACAAATCTAATTTTACATGGGAGTGAGCTATATTTTAATGCCATACTTTAATTAGATTGCCATTAAACAAATTAGTAACCAAACAAATTCAAGAAAAAATACCAACACATCTTTTCAATAGAATTTTAAAATTTAATTGTAATTAATGAAATCAATCAATCAATCAATCAGGATTTTTGTTTCCTGATGCACAACAAAGTATGGCCTTACATGCTGAAACTGGTTGTAATATGTTTTTTTTTATTTAAACTTGTGTTTTTTTTTTAATTTGACTTCTGGGAGAGTATAAGTTTACTTATTAGTTTATTAGAAAAAAAATATGCAATATAACTATCTTTAATTTAAATGTTACCATTATAGTTCAAATTAATTATGTTCTTCAATTTCAGTTTTTATGTTGCACAGAAGTTGATGAAATATATTTAGCAGATAAAAGTTAGTTCTAAAAAGGGTGGCTATTTAAAACTTGAAGAAAGCAACCAACTCCTTGGAAGCAGGTATGTTTCCAACATACTTTTCACTAGATCACATATATTCTAAGGATTAAAAAAAGTGCTGAATTGAAGACATAGCTGAAAAAACTTAAGCCTAAATTACAAAGTGCTGAAGAATAGATTTGCTTAAAAAGTACTTAGAAGAGAATATACCTAGCCCAAGGGAGTTTCCCAGGACACAGCCACCCTTGAGTGCCTTGATTTAGCCCTCCCTTACTTCCAGCTGCCATGGTTGATGTTGCAGGAGCTGCACCTTCTTTCTCCCATGGAGGATGAAGCAAATACTCTCTCAAGGCATTCACTGCCCATGATAATATCCCGGCTCGTGCAAGAAGAACTTCTGCTTTGTCGTATGGTGGTGCAGACTGAATCCCCTCATCCCAAGTGCCATTTTCAAATGCCTTTGGCACATGGACAGAGCTACCACTACTCCACCATAACCACCTTCACATATTCAAGAAAAATCAGAAATGAATAATGGTGAATTGGGTGTTTGAGATAGAGTTAAGACTGTGAGAGAAAGTAGTGATCAGAGAGAGTACTTAAAGATTTTAAGACTTATAAGACATTGATACGTGTTTGCCTGATATTTTTCATTTACTTATATGTGTGGGGGAAGCCTAACAGAACCTAAAAGGCTAAAGTTCAAAGGTAGCAAACATGTGATTGTATGCTGACAATACTGCCTTGATTATGTAACTGCCAAATGAGCTGCAAATATTTTGAAATAGTCCACCTTCAGTTGTGGAGAAAAAGGGCCTTAGGATGCTTGTCTGCCTGTCTTTAGGCCAAAGGCTGGTTTTAATCTTATCTCCTCCACCGTTAGCGACAAAATGTTTGGAGAGGGGATGAGGCAACTAAATAAAATGAAGAGTGACATACAAGGGTAAGGTGAAAAGTTCTTGGCCTGACAATGAAAGAGCGATTTTCAGTTAAAAAATTATTTTATTTTTCTACATAATCTCCCTTGACTTCAACACACTTGGTCCAACATTTCTCCAGCATCAGTATTCCTTCCCAGAAGTGAGAGTCTGGAATGCTGTGAAAATATCCATATACGGCCCTCTCAACTTCTTTATTGTAAGCGAAGAGCTTCCCAGAAAAAATATTCTTCAAGTTTGGGAACAGATGGAAGTCTGAGGGTGCTAAATCAGGAGAATAAGGGGGATGGCCGAGCAAATTGTATCCCAAATCCCATAGATTTCCCATCGCCAACATTTTGTTGGCGATGGGATGAAAGATGATTTTTTTCTTCTTCAAGCCAGACCTCTTCTTGCGAATTTTGGCATCCAGCTGGTCAAGAAGGTTGGAGTAATATTTGCTTCTAATTGTTCTGCCTTTTTCAAGGTAATCAATTAATAGGATCCCTTTCGCATCCCAAAACACACTGGCCATGACCTTTCCGTCAGATGCGATCGACTTTGCTTTCTTTGGCGCTGAACCACCAGCTTCCACCCACTGCTTCGACTGCTGTTTCGTTTCTGTCGTGTAGTGGTGGACCCATGTCTCATCCATGGTGACAAATCGGTGGGCGCCCTCTTGAATTGGTCCAAATATTGCTGCAAAAATCGCTTGCGCATTTGCTTCTGATCAGCATTCAGCAAATGTGGCACCCACCTTGAGCAGAGCATTTGCATCCCCAATTCTTTGTGCAAGATGTTTCGCACCCTTTCTTCCGATATCCCCACGGCCTCAGCTAACTCACTCACCTTCACTCGCCTATCGTCCAACACGATATCCTGCACCTTTTCGATGGTTTCTGGTGTGGTTGCGGTTTTTGGCCATCCTTCACATGGGTCATCTTCAAGGGATGTGCGACCACGTTCAAATTCAGCTGCCCACTTTTTAATGGTTGACATTGAAGGAGCAGAGTCCCCATACACTTTTGTCAACTTCAGATGAATTTCCTTAGAGGTTAATCCATCCAAAACGAAGAATTTTATGACCACACAATATTCAAGTTTATCCATTTTAACGAAAAACGCGAAAGACTTCTACTGCAACAATACGTGTAAACAAAGTACTAGAGAGAACAAGATGAAACTTGTCTTACAAACTAATGACACGTGCACCCAGGCAGGGATCATAAATTTTCGCTGATTGGAATGCCATCTCTTTGTCAGGCCGAGAACTTTTCACCTTACCCCCGTAATTTGTCCTTGCTTTCCTCAATGACAAGGGAACCTTCACCACTGCATCAAATAGATTTTAATGATACTCTCAAGAATAGGTCTTTGACAAAATATAAGAATTGAAACGTTCAAATTTGTCCTAATATTTCCTAGTTTCTCAGTAAGAAGAGTTTTAAAATCAGCCTAAAATTCATCAATTTAAATTTGAATAACTACTAATACATCAGTAAGGTAGTCATCAATGGGCATGATGTAGTGATTAGCATGCATGGCAGCCAATCATGAGTTTGATTCCAATCTGGTGATTTTTGGTCACATTAATTTTCTTCCACAAATTTTATTTCTTTTCATGAATATTTTGTCAATTTTAATGTTACATTCAGTAAAGCTGTAAAAACTGAAGTGTTTTCAAAATACCTAGGACTATAAAATTTTTCTCAGCTAGGGAATTCCCTGCTGCCCTTTCTTCCTCAAAGGCAATCATTGGGCACTGTCATTAGAAATTGGGAAATTTATTCCAAATAGGAATGTGCAATGAATTTGCAATAGTCTGCATTGTAAACATTGCCGTTGATGAATAATTTATTTAATGGATATATTACAAGATTATTCAGCCAAAAATAAATCAAGCGTAAAACAGCAAAGACTTTTTCCTGAATGTACTGTTAAAATTGATAAAATATTCCCAAAAAAAATAAAATTTGCAGAAGAGAAAGACAAAAACCAAAAATCACCAGACCGAAATTGAACTCATGATTAGCCACCATACATGCTAACCATAACAATGTGTTAGTAGTTATACAAAGTTTATATTGATGAGTTTTAGTTCTTCTGCTGCTTACACTTATAGCAATAAACATGCATAAAAATTATTACTCCAACATTCCAGATATAAACAAATCTGAGAGATGTAATATTTCATAATTCAGAAAAAACTTTCATCCAACTAACCCTGAAGAAGGAGAACAAGGAGAATTTCTTCCATGAAGAAGGCCAAGCCATCCATTTAACATAGCATATTTAGTTGAGGGTATCAAATGATCCCAACCAAGGAGTTCCAGCATCATCTTGCTTCCTTGCACTCTAATATGTGCTCTTTGAATCTGTATACAAAGATATTAAACTTCAGTCACAGAGGTTCATGTCACCACTTACAATGTAAAATTTAACTGCATATATTACCTGACAGTAAAGAGCTTTCCGCAGTGTATCAACATTTGTTCCTTCTTCGTGAGTAACAAACTCCACAATTGAATTAGCCAATACTGAAAGCTCAGGTGATAAGGAATCATTTTCTTGTGATTCAAAAACTTTTCTTGATTTCTTAGTTTCCTTTCCCTCCTCTTTCTCTTCATGCTGATTCTCTGTTTAGAGTATATTCTACCATTAGCAGATAATTAAATAAAAATACAACTCATTTTACAGATAAGTATTGTTTCAGAACAGCTAACATACTTAAATTACAAACAATTACCAGATTTATACTTCAATACAATTCCTGTGATTCCAAGGGTCACAGAGGAAATTATTTGGTAGAAACACAAGTTTATCAGATCAAACCAAACAAAAAATCATAAAACAAGAAGTATTTAGACACCCAAGAAATAATAACTGCAAGTTTTGGCAACTCTTCATTGAAAACACTGGCAGTTAATATATAAATTGTGTGTTGTGTCCATAGATTATGTAGCTGACTCAAATACAATTTCAACTAGGGAGAGTGATTGTAGTTAGTTTCACATAAATCTTTCATGCCTTCTTTTCATTTTTAAACTGCACACATTGCAAACAAAGCAATATCTTAGAGAAAAGAACGCTCAATAATACCATACCTGCTGCTGGATCCTGGAACTTTTTCCATGAAGTGACAGGTGACACAGCTATGGAAGTACCATCTGTTTTGGCAGTAGGAGTCTCTTCCAACTCATCATTTAAAGGCTCAGCAGTTGGAATTACTATTTTCTCATCATCTATTGATTTGTCTGCTTCATTGCCCTCTTCTCTATGTTTATCCTCTTCTACCATTTCACCAATTTGTCTGTCCTTGTCTGACTGTCTCACAATCCCACTTAAATCTTTCTTCCCCTCATCCATTGAAAGTCTTAGACTCTCTGTTGGACTTTCTGGTCTCAGTTCGTGATCTTCAACATCTGACTTCCCAGCAACTCCAACCACCACACCACTAGATACCTTACACTGGGCTTCAGCTACTAAAAGGGCATCTTGGCTCTATATTTTGAAAAGGATCAGGTCAAACAGAGTTCTTTAATACCACAATGAGTGGCTCTTTCAAAGCTATGAAGTATGAATAAATATTTTTATTTTTCAAAGTTGGTGTTTTGCAACTATTGTAGGATATTACAAAAAGAGATATATTTACCTGAATGCTAGCATTAAGAATATCTTCTGGTTTAGTTGGAATGTGACAACATGGTAGTGATGAGCAACCACAAGCACAATATGATGGAGAAGTTGCATTGAGGTTTGTAGGCTTAGATGATTGCAGTTGGTGATTGCTATGACTACAAAGGCAGTGCTGCATTGGTTTCAGTTGATGGTGGGCATTGGCACGTATCTCAGAGAGCAATGATTTAGTCGTGCGCCTCCAACGAGGTTCAGTGTACAAAAGATTCAATTTATTGAGAGCTTGCACTTCTGGGCTAGTAGCTGGGCGGACTTCATTCAGTAAAAACCTAGGGATAATTAAATGTAAATTTAGACAAAATGTTCCTAGCAATTTATATCAGCATATATTTTCTTCAGGGCTACTTGATACAATGAAGATGAATGTCCAAAATATGTTTTCTATCCCAATTAGAATTTTTCCTAAGTTACACAACATTCTGTGCATCTGACTGTTACATTCAGAGCTTCATAATTTTTCAAGCCACAATTTTGGAAGTAAGAAGACTGAAGCTCTGAATATTACTGAATATGATAAATTGTGGCCCAAAAGAGCGCAAAGGTGCCTTACTTTCAGAATAAAATAAGAGCTAAAGTATCAGAAATAATGTCCAAAATTTTTAAGGGAACAAAACAATAAAAATATTCCTTTGATATTTTCCAATATATTATAAAACTTAATCATTATAAAGAAGATATGTCTTAAGTACTGACAATATTCACAAAATTAAAGATTTCACAGTGATAGAATCAACTGCTAGGACTAAGACTTCTTCCTTGTTCCTTGATTTCACAGTGGTTTCTATATGAGGTGACATTTTTCAGGATTCAGAGGATTTTTAAGGTTTACTTTGACTCTTATTGCAGAGGGCTCCTTCAGATACAATGTGAAATCAGCTGCTCATTTTTGGAATGCTTTAAAGAATTCAAAAGGTAAGCCGCTAATTTCACTTTGCTCCTGAAGAAGCCCTCCACGAAGTGAGTTAAATATTGATCCTTAATATAATCTCTGCTTAAAGAACACAAGAAACTATCACCGCAAATGAATAATGATGTCTAGTGAAAGATAAATTCACTAACAGATTTTTCTATTCGCACTGTATATCATACAATAAATGTGAAAGTGATGATCTGGAGCAGATGTACACAAACTTTATATCCAGTGCTCAGAAGATGGAGGGTTATCCAATGGCAATCATACTTCACAGTATAAGAATCTAAGCAATTAATACTGTATAAAAATTAATGATATTAAATATTCTAATAAAAGGCATAAAATGAAAACTGCATGGTCTCACTAATACTTATATTTAAATGTGGATTGAATGTTCTAATTTCTCCCTGGCTGCCTTTTTCCACCTCTGTTACATAGGTAGTAAAGGAGATTAATGACACAAAAGTAAATACATTGAGGCCTAATATCATTAAATACAGCATAAAAGCAATTAACAATAGAAATTTCTATACAAAGTTTATTACTTAAATTCATTAATTAAGAGACAGTATAAAAGAAAACAGTCAAACCTTCTCTTAGGCAGCCTAATCTTTTGCATACTCAACTCTTAAAAGGAATATCATTCTGAGCAGTGAATTCTTTAGTTGATTTTTATCTTTAAACCAGATAAACGATAATAAATACAAATTATATCTTATAGAACTAAATATGATCATTGCCCCTATTATGATACATTCAGAAAAAAAATACAAATAAAAATTCAACTAAAATAAGATACACTGAAAATTTACATGATGCCTTTCAAAAATGATTCCTGAATGAAAAAGGAATACATACTATTTTACCAGGATACTCAGAAAACATATCAGACTGCATCAACAGCAAAGATGGTGTAATCTGATTTTGGAAATTATTATATAAATAAATTTTCTAAAGGGGCAGATTAAAGTTAAATCGAAAGGATAGACAAAACAACATCAAACACGAATGAATTTTTTTTCAAGTTAATGAAGCACCTTATGTTTTTTGTAATAAATATCTGGATATCAAGTGACTACTTTGAGTAACACAATAATGGCATTTAGGGCCAGCTTCATGCAATGAGCAAGCAAGGCAGTCACTTCAGGGCAGATGATAGAGGAGGCAGACTAAATCTGTTTGCAGCTAGAATTATTCTCCTCTTTCTCATTAGCTTAAATTTCAGAGCAAAATCTGTCACTTACGGAGATATATTTCAAACAAGTTAGGATCTTGACATGTTGAAATTAGGACCTTGGTATGATTAAAAAATGGCTCAGTACTAGTCATATTAACAAATCAGTGTTTCCCAAGCTTATATGATAATGATTAAAGCCTCCAAAGAAAGGGAATAACAATGATCCTAAGACATTTAGAGAGGGATTTCCCATTATTCCCTTTATTTTCATCCAAAAGTTCAAGAGAAGATTAAAAATAACAATATGTATATCTGCTAAGTGATGATATCTTTTAACATCAATAGTCCTCAAAGGTGAAAATAAGACCATTACGGAGAAAATGTGTAGCAGATGAGATACCTCCTGCATCAGGGTATCATAAACTAATTTGTTGAAAGTCTCATATTGACCAATTACATGCCTATACTAAGCATTTCTTTTTTATATAGTTTCAAATTGAGAGCCGAGTATAAAATAGAAGATCCTATCTCAGGTGTAATGAGAGAACCAAGAAGCTTTAAGAAGAAGAAGGGAAAATTCATGTCATGCATGTCAACCACCTGACCTAAGAGAAACAGCTCACATACTAGGCATGTGCTCCTGGTTGCATTCCATATCTTTCTCATACCTTAAAACTTCAACCCCCTACATTCACCTGATTTTCAATACCTACCATATTATTTTATCTAACTTATATTTATCACTCTGTAATGACATTTCATTACATTGCTGTATTCATGGAACTCATTCATCAATGAAAGCTAAATCATCATCTGCAAAAAAGGTCAAGTGATGCTTGATTTGGAGCTAAACTCAGCATACAGTCATTATCTTAGCTTTATCAAATATCTTCTTTATCTTTTCCTCAGTAGAAACTTCAGGGAAAAAAGCACTGTATAAAATGAGGTCAATCAATACAGTGTTCTGAGAATAAAGAAGATAAATACCTGCATTTGTCATGAATAGGCATGCAAACTTCTTTATATGATCTCCCTTGTTCTTGACGAGCACGTATAAGGTTCCACTTTGCCTGGTGTACCATTCGAACAAGCTCTGCCAATCCTTTTGTAAGTTTCACATCCTCTTGATCATTTCCACTTTCTTGCAAGGTTAATTCTAAGTTTAAATAAAAATTACTGTTAATAACATGAATAAACAGCATGAACTTTTATTTTGACAGTTAAAAATAAGCAGCATTAAAGTATAAACAAATTTTAAAATGTAATTCAAACATAATGGTTTTTTTGTGAAAGTGTTGTAGTAATTATCAACTTATTATTACCTTTTTGGACAAGAGCCAAAGCTTGAGAAGCTAATCCAGTATGCCACAGAAGTGCAGCCAAGAGTAATCTGCCAGCTTCTTCAAGAGGGTGATCTGAAGCAAATTCTGCATGGGTTAAGAGATGATTCGAACGACAATGGCGTTCAACCAACTGCATTAAAGCTTGAATGGGAGGATCCTGTTCAAATAAATTAAACAGCTGCATAACTTATCATTTTTATGGCATGGATAATTCTATGCTATTAAAATGGATATAATTAGAGAAAACTGTTTCCATAAAAGAAACTGTTATGATAATAAATTCTGCAACACATGCAATCAGCATTATATGTTACCTGAGCCATAAAGTCTGCTTAAGGCTAATCATCCTATGGAATTGAAATCGAACACATCATGAAATTAGGGAAGAAGTACTTCTTAGAAGTACCCTTGTACCTCGAAATGCTTTCTGACGTCAGAACAATTCACATACGATTAAGAAAGGCTTCCGTGGGAAGATTCAAATAAGGAAACTGGGTCATCGGTTGCAACGAGATAAACTGCATATCGCGCGGCATCAAACTCTCTTCCGAACTCTTCGAAGTCCGCTCTCTGCCTGCCTGCCGAGTGACGATAAAAGAAACCGCCAAAAGCGGGCAAAATGTGCAACGATGCGATATTTATGAAAATATTTCGATCTATGGAACGAGAGAGAATCAGTTCTTCCTCAGAAAATTTCTAATACTGAGGGTTTTTTGGTGTTTAATATAAAAGTTTTACATTGGCAGTGGAAGAGAGGTTTGGGAAATGATAAGCGAGCAAGGGAAAACCCAAAACAGTGAATAAAATGAAAAAAAAGCAAGTGTTACAGGAAATGAACGGCTGAGGGAACCCGCTGACAGCAGGTGATCTGTGGTAGGCATCGTGCGTAAGGGAGTTTATCCATAGCAGAAGATTTTTGAGAAGAAATGGTCAAGACTTTGAATGGTAGGGGTCTATTGCATACCAGCAAATGCGATGATATTCAGTGATCCGACCAAGACCGTAAATGATTGCACATTCCGTTTTCTCGGAAGGAGTCAACAAATGCGCTGTTTCGGAAGCATAATTTAACTCCTACAAGTCTTTGAGGTTTTCCCTATCTCGAAGCAGTTCTTTCTTCCAACTAAATTTCTCTCAGAATCTTTGCAAGTGAAAACGAGGTAGAGGCCGAAAATGGAAAAGACATTTGAGGTAATCAAAACCGATGCTGTAGGATCGACACATTCCTCAAGACTGATAGTGAGAGTTTTCTCAAGCCGCTACCGTCTCTGAGGGAACCGTAACATTGCCTCCGCCGCTGGCATCTGTTCTGCCGCAGCCACGTTCGAGGCGGCGTTGCAAAATATGATTTGATCTCTTAAAACATTCTCCTGAGCAAACCATACATTCATCTAGAAATCCAAAAGTTGCTGCGTATTTAGAAAAAATAGTTCTTCAACATGACTACCTCGAAATTTTTTATAAATTATTTGTAAGAAAATTATTTTTCGGAAAACTGGCAAGAATGTAAAGTAAAATTTTTTCTTTGCATAGCGAAAATTATATGGTTTTCAAATGTACAAAACATTTTGCAGATTGAAAATTGGATGAACCGTTCAAAGTTGAGTTTTATTGTAAATTTTACCCTAGTGGTGCTGCCATCTGTTGAATTTAAATCGTAACTTTTGCCGGGATGATTAGCCTTAATAATGCTTATATATTAATTAAAAAACACCTAGAATAATTTTTTTTAATGGATACAAAGCTGCCTGCTTTCTTTCAGATATTTTTTTGTAGTCTTCATTTTTCTGTAGACTTTTAAAAATTGTCCCAAACTTTACATCTTAGATAGCTCATGGACAGTCTTTCAACCCTCAATTAGTGAAATCTCTCTCTTATGAAAGCACTCATTGTCCTCGCCCTGAATAAAGTCCTACATTATTATTATTATCTGGAAGCAAAAGTGAAGTTTGAAGATATCTGAGTACATATGATTGCACTCATTTTTCGTATTTTTTTAATCTTGTGGCCATCCTTTAGGGGAAACCCTATTTAGTTTATTATTAATTAGGAGAAAGATATTCTAAATGGCGAAAACATATAGCATAAATTGGACATTAAGGCAAAATGCTACTTATTAATAATTAAATTGGTCTTTAATTAAATACTTAAATATACTATTACTCTTTTAATGTTGATTCCTTTGATATGAATGGATAGCAGCATATTAGAAAAATATGACTGATTGAAGCTTATGAACTTAGAGATATTATGCTATTAACCATCAACACTTTTTACCCACAGTTTAATCCTCTCCACAACAACATAGGCTTTACCACCCCTAAGATCCTAACCCACTTCCAATTCTTTCTCCGTTGCCACAAAAAGTTGAATTCACTTTTGGCAAAATTATAGCAATATATAATGCGATTTTTAATGCTAACAAAACAAAATATGAATTTGTAAAGAGTTAAAGTTCATGTTTCTGCAATGCTTACATTAATTAACTAATTTCCTTGTCATAAATTCTATGGATGAATACAAAATAAATGAATGAATGATGAATGAAAAAACTGTTCATTAAACAGCAATTAGGCAAATACCCTTACATTCAGTCTTCCATCAGCCAAAGTTTGCAAAAATTCTAAAATATCCTCTTTTATCAAAGGCTCTTCTTTTCCTAACTTTCCAATCAGAGAACTATGGAGGCTTGATGGCTTTCCTTGTCCTTTTGGGGCATTGGAGTCTTCTTGAAATGGAATGGCTTTTAAGTCTCCTGAAAAAGATGAAACGCCTTAATATATGCTTTTAAATGTCAAATTAAATAGGAATATTTCACTCATTATTTAAAACAAATAATTATAAATAACAAAAATGTATTAAATAGGATTAAGGAAAGGTGTCTGACTTAGCACGGAAAAGCCATGCAGCTGAATCCAAAGGAAGTAGCATGTGAGAAACAGTGACATGACTGGGATTTGAACCCAGGTCTCCCACTTTCCAGGTAGGTATTTTAACCACTGACTTACTATGCTGCATCTTTCCCGCACTGTTCAGGAATGCTTTGTAAGCATTCCTGGCCAATCATTCTTTGATACTTATTATTTATTAATCATACATTTAAACTAACCAGTTGGAGTGGTTCCAGGATTAGGGGTTCCTCCGACAGAAGCAGATCCACCAACCCTCACTGCAGGAGCTGTGCTTGCTGCAGCCTCTCCTTTGTCTTCAGTGAAGGGATCTGGTGGTTTGGGAGCATGCAGTCCACCATGTAAGAATGGTGCACCTAACCACTGTCCTGACACACTCTCCTGCTCTACAATCTGTTTTGGTTGACCTTTTGAAAGTGTCCTTGCATGTAGCCCCAACAAAAATGCTAGTCCTCTCTCAGTGTCAACCAAAGGAGAAGAAGCTGAGTTCACATTTACCTCCTGAGAAAATTAAAGTAATTCATAAGAGTACATACATATGATCAGAATGGCCCCTAATCTTATTTAGGTACACTTATTTAGTGAGTTCCTTGATGTAATTATTTTGTTTAGTTTCTTAACTATCATCAGTTTATAGATAGAGATAGCTTTAAACTAAAGACCTCAAGTTATTTAAATGCAGCATTGATTTATAAATGAAAATAAGGTGATATTTCTGTTGAATTTGTCTAGATTAGCTTAAATGATATACAGTCATCATTGTGTTCAAAATTAATATATTCAGTGAGTGAGGTCTTCCAACATTTCAGTAAAAGCTCCTAAACAAAAAAACATGCAGATTATATGTTTATAATAACTATACCAACTACAAGACTATGTATGCTGGATGATACTTAAAAAATAATTGCTCTTAATATATTTTTAAATCCCAAGGAAGAATGGAATTGAAAAAAAGTCTGACAGGACCAGGAATCGGACCAGGGTCTCCCAGTTGCTGGTCAGGTGCTCTATCCGTTGAGCTATCCCGGCAGAACATTTCTCTAAGCAATTCGGGAGACTTTGTGAGCAAAGGACGTTGTGAGTTCATCCACATGGTGGCATCGTTCACAGTCATTACTTCATAGAAGCACCAGTCACACAAAGTGTTGGAAAGGATACCCCCTTCTGATTAATAAATATAGGAAACGGGTAAGAGTGATTTAGCACAAGATGGTGCGCACCCAGGAAAAAACCCATTCGATCCACAATCCACAAATTCAAGTCCATTCTTCCTTTCTTCAATGCACAGAGCACCTGACCAGCCATTGGGAGACCTGGGTACAATTCCCAGTCCCGTCAGACTTTTTTCAAATCAATTCTTCCTTGGGATTTTTCTTGGGTGCACACCATCTTGCGCTAAATCACCCTTGCCTGTTTCCTATATATTTTTAAATGTTATTCTTATGTTGCCAAATAAGCAAAACTTCAGCTTTCTTTCAATTTTTGCAAAAATTAGTTAATCCAACAGAAAATATTCTGTTATATAATACATAAATAATTATAGATGAATTATGCATTAGAATTTAGACAGCAACTACTAAAAAACATTACCTGTTGTATCTCTTCCTGCTCTGGATCCACATAATGGCCAACGAGGAATGCCTGCATGGTGTCTCTTGCTTCTGCAGAATGCCCCGCAGATTCAAAAGCACGTGTAGCATCACGACCTGCATAACGCTGAAGTAATTCACTCCCACAAGGAGCTTCACTCCTGAGAATGAAAATATCAGTAAAGACCATGATATTAAATGCAAAATTTAGATGTATATCAGGGTAAAGAATAAAAAAATCCAATAAGTAGTATTTTCATCAATTCACAGGTTTTTCTTGCTCCTTAAGAGTTATATAGAATACTGAGAATAACTCCACCATAGATAAGTTTCATAAGAAGTTACTGTAGTGAGCTATCTCTTCAAGAATTATTTCCATATGAATGATGATTTAAAAGATGATTAATGAGATGGTATCATCCATTTTTTTTATTTAAAAGAGAATTTTTTAAAGTAACAACACAGCAGTTTTAACACTGACCTAAAATCTTGAACATCATACACTTTTCCATCAATCAGTAGCCATAATCCTCCATCTCTGTTGTGGTTTTCAAGGTCTGCTTTTCTAACCATAGGTAGCTCTTCTCCAGTTTTAAGAGTTGCTGATGGACATTTGGGAGCCACTAAAATGAATATCATACATGATAAGAGAAATTCAGCTCACAATGGTTAACTAACATTTATAAGCAAACACTGATTTGAAAAATAAAGCTATATACACTTTCAATTTATTATAAATATAATAGGGTCATTGCTCACAATTTAATTTCAAATCAGAGTAATAATTATTAAAAATTGTCATCGATTTCAACAATACAAAAGGAATAAATAAAAGCATATAAATCAAACTTTTCTGTTATTGAAGCATTTTTAAGGCAATTGTAAGTATATAGTTGCCAAAAAGCTCTGTAAACTTTGAGAAGTGTACTTTTCAAGAATGATACTCAAAAACAGATTTTTGGAAGGTTAAAAATAAAGTATCAATTGAAGCAGGAGGCTCTGCCATACAAACATTTATTCCCGCTGGAAATAAAATCAATTACATGCAAAAATTTGGTTGAAATATACATTTCCCCCTCGATTCTTGAATTTTACAAAGTTATTGCAACTACTACTACAATATACTCAGATTCCATTCAAACAATGACATACAAAAGGATGAAAGAGTAATAAGTAAAAGATAAAAGAAAGATTTCACATATATGAAATGATCTTGGTCTTTGGATAAGGCATATTCTTGCAATAAAACCATGGAGATTCTAAAGAGAAGCTGATCAAAGGCAAATAATACAACTTGAATGTGAACTACATTAAATTCTAGGTCAGATGGAAAATACTGACAAAACAAGTGTATTTTGTAATGCCAGTGAGTATCACAGTTAACTAGAATGCAGCAGAATCAGTTATTATAAAAACAACAGGAAATTTAAAATTCCAGAAAGATTCACAACCTGATGAAAGAAAACTAACTACCTTTGTTTGTGAGTTTAAAAAAGAATGATCTTCCAATAGAAAAGTTGTTGAGTTGGATTGTGTTCAAATACTGTGAAACTGGATGGTTAGCTGAAGAACTTATGATTTCTTGGTTAGATAAAAAATGGAGAAGTGACTGAAGGGTTCATTAAGGAGTATGTTGACAATTGATTCCTTAATGATGATAGAGAAGAAATCAGAGAATCTTCAAGTGAGAGTCAACATGATTGAAGTAGTTAGAATATACAGGTGGACAAGCATCTAAAGTCTTGAAATCTATGACAGGTAACATTGGTTTCTAAAGTTACATTTTTTCACACACATTCTAATATGTATTTTATTTTTGTTACGACACAAAAGAGCAGCTAATCTCAATCTCATGTAATTAAATACCTAATATGAAGTACCTAATTTAAAGTTTTGAAATAGCTAATACACACTATTCAAATTTTACACTACATTTCAAACCATTATTTGGTATATTATACTATACATAGATGCTTGTACACGCTTTTCTGTATATCTATTACACATAGATGCTTCTCCAGATATGATAGATTTGAAATTCACAATATTGTTAGAAAAGGAAATAAAAGGAAAATCTATAGCATGATTCGAAGACTTATCCCAGAGTGGTCTTGGGTTTGATACTATGACAGTTCAAATTTTGCACATTAAAAATACATGACTTAATATTTTTTGGGGCACTTTTCGAAAATCCGCACAGCTATAATTTGGCATGTGAATAAGATTCATGACTATATTTCATATGCATATACTAAGCTTCCAAATTGGTTTATAGGGTAGGATAAATATTCCACCATATGAAATGTACAGAAAACTCTGATACTATTTTGAGGTACTTCCTTATATGATGTTGAGTGGAAACTCAACGGATAATAGCTGGAGGAGCTTCTGAAGACTAATTTTAATAGATATCTACCTTATGGATCCTGGGTTTGATGTTAGGATGGTTCAAATTTCCCCCATTTAAATTATATGTTAAGGATTTCAATACTTTGTTGTGGCACTTCCCAAAAAGATAGATAGCTATAACTTGGCATGTAAAGGGATTATAGGATTTATGGCAATTCTTATTATTTTTGGTAGAGTACTTCCCAATTGATAATCCATTCAGTGCCAGGGCCATTAGGAACAAATAGGAAACTCAGAAATCATTTTCTGGTACTTACTGAATTGATTGCAACTTGTATTAATACCCTTTTGAATAGTTCTTGGTTCAATGCCACAACAGTTTAATTTCTCAATAAGGTTCTTAGAGAGAAATTGAACCTATGTCATGAAATGTATGTATGGATGTAAATCTTACGGCCATGTATATTTCTTAAGAGGAAACTGCATGTGCTGTTGCAACAAAATGTTCCTGGAAGAATCAAATAATCACAAAGACTGAATAACCAAACAAAAAGATCAACGCTCATGGCTGCAAAACTAGCTGAAATACCTCTATACATATTTCAACAACAAACTTGTCAACTTGCGCCATTCAACAAAGCAGACCTTGGACATATTAGATTCATCAGTAGAAGTGTTTGAGTGAGCATGTTTCTTCTAGCATGGAATTTTCTAATTCTAAATTCTAGCATAGCATACCCATGTTTCACCTTGGTGGGGTGAGGGTTGATATGATTCACTAAGTAAGAGCAGGGGCGAAAAGGTAACAGGACCAATGTCATTATTTATTACTCTATGTTTGTTTTTGCGAATGCTTTAAGCTTATACTTTTATATACATCTAATTTTTTATTATTGGGGAACTGGAATAATATGCCCCATATATAAAAAAAGGAGACAAATTAGATTGTAACAATTATAGAGGCATCATGCTGCTAAGTATAGTGTATAAAGTCCTATCTAGTATAATAAATGAAAGACTTAGAATTGAAGCAGAAAAGATAATAGGGGAATACCAGTGTGGCTTCCGACCCAATAAAAGCACAATAAATCAGCTTTTTATTATTAGACAAATGATGGAGAAACACTATGAACATGGATCGGACCTCCACATGCTGTTTATTGATTATAAGCAAGCCTTTGACAATGTAAACAGAGCAAAATTAGGTGAGATACTGCGTGAATTTGGCATACCACAGAAGCTGATACGATTGGTGCAAATGACTATGAATAACACAAAAGCCCAAGTTAAGATCGGAAATAAACTAAGTAAAGAATTTGAATTTAACAAGGGGGTTAAACAGGGAGATGGGCTGTCTACAACCCTATTTATACTAGCATTGCATAAGGCAGCAACAACAGTCGACCAACGAGGTACAATATATAATAAGTCCAGTCAGATCTGCGCCTATGCAGATGATATAGTTATAATAGCAAGAACGAAAAAGAAACTAATAGAAGTATATGGGAAATTAGAAGCAGAAGCAGAACAGATAGGGCTGATAGTGAATGATAGAAAAACAAAATATATGATTATGTCAGCATCAGAGTCTAGGAGAAAACCGGAGGATCTAGTTGTGGGGGATAAAACTTTTCAGGGAGTATCTAACTTTAGATACCTTGGGAATTTAATAGATAATGAAAATAAAATCAGTAGCTGTGTAATGGATCGAATACAGGCAGGGAACAAAGCTTTTTACGCAAACCTACACCTTCTCAAAAGTAGATTAATATCAAGGACTTCTAAAACGCAAATTTATAAAACATTGATACGGCCAGTAGTGACATATGGAGCAGAAACATGGACCTTAACCTCAAAAGATGAGAATGCTCTGAGAATCTTTGAAAGGAAAATATTGAGAAAGATATATGGACCGATTATAGAAAAAGGCGAGTACAGAATACGCTACAATGAAGAACTAAACAAATGTATCAATGGAGAAGACATAGTACGGTTCGTAAAAGCTCAGAGGCTACAATGGTATGGACATGTGGGAAGAATGCAGGAGTCTGCAATGCCAAAGAAGATACTGCATGGGAAAATATATGCACCAAGGAAGAGAGGAAGACCCAGGCTGAAATGGCTAGAGGAGGTAGAGAAAGATCTTGGGAAGATGAAAGTGGAAGGATGGAGGAGAAAGATGTTCAACAAAGAGACATGGAGGCATATTGTACAGGAGGCCAAAGCTCACCCCGAGCTGTAGAGCCGAGAGGAAGGAAGAAGGAATGTTTTATTATTTTGTACACCTTTCATTAATTTTATGCCTTCTGTAAGTATCAGCTGATTGCATTCTTGAATATGTTACACCAAACTGGATTTTTGTAAGCTATAATTTTTAAAATATGCAAGGTGTTCTTTAAACCTTGTTTTTATTTTACGTTTAGTCTGCCCAATGTAAATGTTTTATACTTTTGGCAAGAGATTTCATAAATTCTTGATTTATATAGTTCTTGGACCAGATCTTAAGGATTTCAGAGCAAAGTTTTCATTTTATTGTTGTTTACAAACACCAAAGTCAAATCTAGATTTGAGAAGGTTTTCCATAGAATGTTACCATTTGATGTCAAAATTGGTGAAAATTTCTCCACATATAAATACCAAATTTTTGGAAAGTAATGAAATTTTATTTTACATTTTCTTGAGTATTCTAAAGGCCTTTTCCTAGAAGCAATAATTTTTGATTAATAAATGTTTCTTGTGAAAGATTTATAACATTGTCCTCAAGGGAAGGTTCAACTAATTGTTTGTGTTTAAAGGAATCAAATCTCCTTCTTACTTTGTTTTTTCTAAACTGTTGTGTCATATAATTTAATGTATTTTTCTCATATATGAGTACCAATGGGTTGTTTCCAAACAATTTAAATGTTTTGTGAGTTTCAGGTGTAAATCATAAACTTCTAGTTCTATACTAGCGTATTTGGTGTATAGATAATTGATTTCATTGTGCATCTGTTGTTTTTTGCAATAACGATCACTTTTTTAACTGAGGGATTGGATGTTCATTGAAAATGCAAGTGAAATTTGGAAAAAATGAGAAGTTTTTGGCAATATTTGAGGAACCTAATATCAGCTCAACAAATTCATATCCTTTGGCTGGAAGGCCATATTAATTCACCACACATTAATTTTATTGTGTGATGAATTTGATTAACACATCCACCCACTCAGGCAGCTGCTGCATAGGTGGATGTGGCTCACAAGGTGATCCTGTTGAGGAGTCTAAACACCACGAGTCAGCTGGTTCCTTGCCATTTTTTTGGGGTTTTACACTTGGACACATTGGTTTTATTCCACAGTGACACTTAGCTTTTAAAGGTCAGTCACAGTCTATCCTCTGTATAGGTTTTAACCTTTGACATACAAACTTGACATTACATTTCATTGCACTATTACATCATCATTAGTAATTTTACTCTTTTTAAATAAGATTTTCTGATGTGACTACCCAGAAATTCTGGCTCCAATTTTCTTTTTACACTTGTCAGAATTGAAAATTTAGGGTGTAAGAGAATCCCAACCTACCAACAATACCAGGCCAAGCCATATCCTGACAATCCTCTCGTAGAACGCCAGGAGCCAAGCGATTGAACCTATCCAGAGCATCCAAAAGGGAAGCTAGAGAAGGCAGCCATGTTGAACGCAGGTGAAGCAATAGTAAGGGTGAGAAAGGTGGCATAGGTTGCATTCCTCTGTCAGAGGATACAACAGCAACCCCACCAGCTTTTAATCCAAGTCCTTGTGTACCTACCAACACTAAACATAGCACCAACTCTGGAAGAAGAACACCTGTTGAGAGACAAAGAAAAAAAGAGTGAAATCAATACAAATATTTAAGAAAAAAAAGGTTGGAAAACGGATGTTTATGAATTAGAGGTTTAAAAACACACTGTAAGCTCAGAAATCGGTAATCCAGAGCTTCCCATTTGTCTCTGAGCACAAGTTCCACTTGCTGAAAGATGGCTTATGGAGTGTTATTAAACCTTTAAAATAAAGCTTAAATAAAAAATTAAGTGTGTTAGATTAATATGAAGTTTACATGAATATCTTATGGGAATGCATTGACTCGTATGAGAGCAAACCTGAGACTAATAAATACATGAAAAGGAATCTAAGTTGCCAGTTTTTAAAACTGTGCAAGTTTGCATGTTTTATAACAACTAGTTCTCTAGTTTTTGGGTGAACCCATACACATCCTCACTCAGAATAGCTAAACTGCCGATTAAAAAACAATGGAAAGTAAAAATTACCACTATTTGTGACTCACTTGATTCTCAGGAAATAAAATACATCATCAATGTAAAAAAGTGATAATTCATTGTTATTTACTCAATATTCTTCTATGAAATGTGACAGTGAACGAAGCATAGTCATGGTTCAAGCACACTCTTTCAGGATAGAAACGTAAATGTAGATTTACTCAACGAAAAGAATATTACAATGCTTCATTATTTTGAAATCATGTTGACAAAAATGAGCTAAATAATAAAACACTCCTAAACAGTTGAGTCACTGTGATTCATTAATACAAATGATTTGACACTGAAAATGCTAAAATAAAATTTCATCCTCTTCTCATACCTCTTCTCTTCTTCTTCTACTTCTGGTACCCTCTTCTCTAGTGTACCATTAATACTTACTGTGCATTTTATATGGACCTCAATACCGTAATCTTGTAGGTAAATGCATAAGTTTGGATTCAACAATGGAATCAGTCATCAGGAGGACAATTTGTTTATAACCTCAAAATTTTAGAATAGTTTTGTTTATTTGATCAAAATTCTCACAATATTGAACAGAAAACAATATTCGACAACTAATATAAGTATTTTCATTCAATTTCCCTTCTCTTGGTACTTGTCTCAATTTCAGGTGACAATTCTTTCTTATTTGATTCTGCAAAAGAAACAAACCCTGCAAACATTAAAAGTGAACTAAAATACTTCAGCAGCCATTCCACAATGGAATTAGTTGTCAGGGAAACTGGTGTATTTCATCTAAATTCTCGCAATTTCAAATCAAAAGCATTGTTCCACGGCCAAAATAAGAATCTTTGTTCAATCTCCCTTCTTTTGCTGCTGGTCTCAATTTTGTGCAAGTATTACTTCTGATTTAATTTTGCATATGAAATGAATCCTGCAAACGATCAAACTCAGTTTTATATGCATTTCTTATGGAAACAGTTTTAAATGTCAAGAGTCGAACCGGGGACGGTTAGGTGAATAAAAAGTAACCTATTATCTGTCCGGGGAGGATATTTAACAATCTTCAAAGTTTGAAAGTTGTAAAAAATCTGGTTCTTGAGCTTTAAGCTAACACACGAAAAAGTTAAGAAAACAATGTACACTCAAACTTGGTCTAACGTCAAGCTAGTTATAAGTCAATCACTTTTAGTGAATTTTTCACATAATAGTGTTATTTGGTCAATGCCATCCATTCTTTCTTGCCAACTTCATTTCAGGCTCTGCTCAGTATCAACTAATGACACTGACAGTCACCAATGAGACTTTGGTGATACTTAGCAAACCACATAGGTATCTGATTTTCATTTTCAACTTTTAAAAAGATATTTAATTGCTTTTCATGTAATTATCTTTTGTTTTTAACTTTAACTTTAATTTTTTGCTGTGTTCATGCAGGTTTTTCTCTACCAACTTTAGTAGTGGAGATATTTTCCCACAACCAAAATGATTCTTTTGTTTTCTTTGTGAATTTTAGATTAGTTTGTTTGTATTTCTTTAGAAATAGTAAATACCAATGTACAATAAGATACATTAGGTGGAAGAGAGCCCACTCAGGCTTAACCTCGCCATTAAGGTCAAATAATAATAATACCTATAAGCAGAGGGGGAGAGGGCAACAAAGGGAAAAGGCAGGTCAGCAATTAAGTAGGAATCTCAAAGAAAAGGAATTCCTTCATCAGAGAACAGAAAAGATGGATGGTTGAGAATTTTTCCATTATATCAAACTTACGTATATTATATACAAATTCGATTAAGAATGAAAAATCAAATGGTGGTTTTTGTCAAACAAATGCTCAGCAAAGTATAATATTTGAGGATCATTATCAAGAAAGACCTATGATATTCGCTGCATTTGTAGAAAAAGTTAAAACTTTTTTAGAAGAAAATCATATGAGAAGTCTCAATCAAATATGTATATTCTTTCAAACTTAATCCCAGAAGATTTCATTCCCCACACTTGATTTTAATTAGAAATAATGATATGATGATGACCATGAATCATCATAGTGAATCATTACACAATCTATGGAAATTTTACAGAATTTTCATTTATTAACTCAATGCCACATTTAAATAACTTCATGAGAGAAATTCAAAACAAACTGACAAAAAATGTTCTGTTCCATCTGTTCTGTCCATTTTACAACACCAAAATGGTTTAAGTCTTTGAAAGAGGACAACTGTTGCACAGAAACTTCATGGAGATTTTAAAGAGAGGCTTATAGAGTATCAAAGGCATATAATGCATAATCAACATGAACCAAGTTATGTTTTAGGTCACATTGAAAACACTGATAAAATGAAAACGGATGTTTATGAATTAGAGGTTTAAAAACACACTGTAAGCTCAGAAATCGGTAATCCAGAGCTTCCCATTTGTCTCTGAGCACAAGTTCCACTTGCTGAAAGATGGCTTATGGAGTGTTATTAAACCTTTAAAATAAAGCTTAAATAAAAAATTAAGTGTGTTAGATTAATATGAAGTTTACATGAATATCTTATGGGAATGCATTGACTCGTATGAGAGCAAACCTGAGACTAATAAATACATGAAAAGGAATCTAAGTTGCCAGTTTTTAAAACTGTGCAAGTTTGCATGTTTTATAACAACTAGTTCTCTAGTTTTTGGGTGAACCCATACACATCCTCACTCAGAATAGCTAAACTGCCGATTAAAAAACAATGGAAAGTAAAAATTACCACTATTTGTGACTCACTTGATTCTCAGGAAATAAAATACATCATCAATGTAAAAAAGTGATAATTCATTGTTATTTACTCAATATTCTTCTATGAAATGTGACAGTGAACGAAGCATAGTCATGGTTCAAGCACACTCTTTCAGGATAGAAACGTAAATGTAGATTTACTCAACGAAAAGAATATTACAATGCTTCATTATTTTGAAATCATGTTGACAAAAATGAGCTAAATAATAAAACACTCCTAAACAGTTGAGTCACTGTGATTCATTAATACAAATGATTTGACACTGAAAATGCTAAAATAAAATTTCATCCTCTTCTCATACCTCTTCTCTTCTTCTTCTACTTCTGGTACCCTCTTCTCTAGTGTACCATTAATACTTACTGTGCATTTTATATGGACCTCAATACCGTAATCTTGTAGGTAAATGCATAAGTTTGGATTCAACAATGGAATCAGTCATCANCTAGGGAGAGAATGCTACCAATTATTACAGGAAGTTCTTACTCATAATATGTACTTAGAAGACTGAAACCTTATTACAAATTATTTCAATCCAATCCATTTAGTCCTGGCCTCCAAAATTTGGTATCATCACAATAATCTCAATCAAATACCAACAATCTCATGACCATGCATAGTTGCTAATTTAGTGATACTGTTGCAAGATCTGCAAAATTTTCCTTTTACTAGGAACGTTTTCAGTTTAAGTGTCATCTCGCATTCTATAGAAGTACATATTCAGTAATGTAAATGATCGAATTTTACAATCATAAGGTTTTGCATTACAAATTACGCAATGTAGATGAACGAAAAAATAATGAAATATAACTAATCCTTCAGTAGAACATATTTAAATTTTTAAGTGCTTCGGATTTATGAATACTAAGTATTAAATTTTTACTTCGCAGCACCTGAAATTGTCCTTGTCCATTTAAATATCATCCGACCGTAGAGTAAGAGTGATTTAAATCTCCTTCGTCCTTGAGGGGATGGCAATCAAAGTAACAATAACACCAACAACAAAAACATGCAAAAGTTACTAATAACTAATTTCCTTAGCATATCTTTGATGTTTGTTCTGCTAAAATTGTAGTATTTGTTTTTTTTTCAGAAATCCACTTTTGCAAAATGTTACTTGTATGCCATTTTCGAAGGAACTATTGGGTCTACGAGCGTCATTCTTACCTTAAATGAAAAGATAATAAATATTCTACAAATTCATTCCTTATAAATTTCCTGTGCAGTGAGTATTTCTCAAGTTATTTGGCAAGATACAAGACTAAAACGAAAATTTTTCATTTTTTGTAAAAAATGGCCAATATTTGAAGAGTCATATCTCGGAAAGTTCTGAACGTACGGAGTTGAATGTGGACTTAAAATGTAGGATATTTTATGTACGTTAATACACAATTGATTAACTTTTTCTGTACGATGCATAATTTAGAAGATATTGAGAAAAAACGGAAAAAAGTGCAAAAAAAAGTTGTTTTTTTGGAATAGCGCAAATTGCACAAGTCTTTCGATCTTGCAAAATTGGTATGTTAGTACCCACATAGGTCCGAACAACATATTAAAAAATCAGAACTACATGATCTTTTGCAAGGTCGGATGTGTAAATTGACTGGACTATTTTTGAGGCTTTAAATAGATCAACTACCTCAAATTCAAGATAGTATATTAATGATTCAGCTGAAAAGTAACCCTAATAGTGAATGCCTCAGATAAAAATTTATTTCATTACTTAACGAATGACAATCAAATAATTTGTCAGATGCATAAGCAAAATTATTCCAACCATATTAAAGAATAATTTACCATTTGTATGAATGCACTCATAAACATGATGAGTAACATCCTCCACAATGAGTTCAGCTCTACATTCATACAACCAAACTAGAAACTCACTTGTTTTTCACTCAAAAATTTTGAAGGTGCTTTTAGAAGAGAAATGTTTATTGAGCCATACTGTTACTTATAGAAGGACTATCTTTCTAATATATTATGATAAGAAATACTAAGAGACAAGCAATTTTCTAGTCGTAACAATTTCATGTTTAAAAATTATAAGATTGGCATTTCCATAACTTACCAACAACATCCGATTCAAGTATGGATGTAACAGAAGAAAAATGTCTCTGGGAAGCAGATGCAGCTCTGGAGGCAATATGCAAGGTGTCTTTAACATGGCAGCAAACCAAGTGAACATATTTTCCAAGGAGTGATTCTGCACCAAGAGCATCTTGTTGTAGTTCTGGGAAGCAAGATTTAATCATTAAATTTATTAACAGAGAAAGTAAAACTGCAATAAAGAATTAAAATACTCAATTAGATTTTGAGCTGAAATTGGATAACTGTGGATAACTGTTGTTCTGTTGCCTTAAATCAGTATTCAAAATAAATTAGTTCAGTAAAAGCCACAGCTGCTTTCAGGGATGCAAATTAATGACTGTCAAAACAAACTGCAAGGCTCCACAGTGAAGTTTTTCACTATCAAAATAACTCTTCAAAATAATTCTCCAAATTAATGTACCTTCCTATTACATATTTTGTAATAAATTAGACAATATCATAGCTGGAAATGTGTAAGAGTGTCAAAAACAAGTTACAACCACAACAATATAAATTAATATAAAACTTTGTAATCATAAATCAATGATGGTACCAAAATGAGAATATATCTTTACTGAATTTAACTGTAAGAAATAACATAATATTTTACAAAACTAGATCTACTTTTCTTCGATATATAACTTATTAACTGAATAACTGTTATTACATGGTATCATTGAAATGACCTCTAGATGAATTACTATCATTGCATTAAAGAAAAAAATAATACCTTGGTGACTTCTATTCCTGAACTTTTCTTTTGAGTTCCCAACTGTTTTGTTTAGGGCAACATCTACTTGACATGCTCTCACTTGCTGAGCCTGATACAAATGAGCCACAAGAAGTCTCTGGAAACGAAGCAAAAGACTGAGGCTTGGCGATGACAGCTCTTTCCTTTCCCTGCCAGAAGGGGTTTTCCCTCCATCTGACCCAGTTTCCTTGGTTTCTGATGATGGGTGTCCTTGTCTGCTTGACATTCCCCTGCACTTGCTACCTTCTTGAGCAGTAACACTGTCTCCATCCCTAACACTGCCTTCTCTTGCCAAAGCCCACAAATGGGATTGTGTCAAGGATGAAACACTCCTGAAATTCAAACCATTTATTGTACTCTATCAATAACTGAATTATATCATTAAAACAATCAGATCAATCATTTCATTGAACTTTCTGTCATATATTAAAGTAAATTTTACAAAATAGAAAAATTCAAATAAAGGCACTATACAAAAAAGTAAAATTTTTAACATTCATGCTTCGAGTAAAAACATCTATGACTTAACTACATCTGATTATGGTTAAAAGTGTATTTAAATAATTCATATATTTCTGATTATGCATTGAATACATACTAAAAAATGCATATCATAATCCCAGCAGCCCTCTAGGTTTATTTCCATCTGGAACTCATGTTTGATGAATATTTCCTGCATAGGAATTTCCCAATGAAATTTCAATGTGTTACATGCACTGAATTACCATCATAAAATCCCTGAAAACCTCTTTTTAAATCAGCATACTATTATTAACACTATGCCAAATAAAATCAATATAGGAATTTGATGAACTAATCACATATTAATGAGATGTAAGATTTTTCTCAGTGCAATAGAACTAGGCTAGGGAGAGAATGCTACCAATTATTACAGGAAGTTCTTACTCATAATATGTACTTAGAAGACTGAAACCTTATTACAAATTATTTCAATCCAATCCATTTAGTCCTGGCCTCCAAAATTTGGTATCATCACAATAATCTCAATCAAATACCAACAATCTCATGACCATGCATAGTTGCTAATTTAGTGATACTGTTGCAAGATCTGCAAAATTTTCCTTTTACTAGGAACGTTTTCAGTTTAAGTGTCATCTCGCATTCTATAGAAGTACATATTCAGTAATGTATACCCTCACAAACATAGTTGTAACATAATGNAACCATCTTCATTAGAGCATGCATTTCATCCAAAAGTGCAGGAATGTTCAAATAATCTACACTGAGTAGTTTTTTGAGCTGCTCAATGTGATTGGAGGTGATGGCTTCAAGGATGGTATTGGTATGAACTGTTACCATGTCTTTTAGTTGAAGGAATGTTACACGCAATGTTGAGAAGATAGGAAGACTGCTTTTTCAACGTACAATCACCACAATTCATGTTCTTCCTGTTTTCTATCAAAGCAGCCCATGAGATTAAGTATGCCCTACCATATAAGAGCTGCTAGGTAAACACACTCAAAATGGTCCAGATTTACTCCTTGGAGAATCAAGCTTTTAGTGACAAAGATGGTTTTTAACTTTATGGAATAACAACCAATCTTCCTTGCCTCCATATTGGTTCTGTTCTTAAAGAAGTATGCAGTGATATCGTCTTCCAAATTTTGCGGCTCTCTCCACTCTTGGTGATTTAAATACAAACATGCACCACCAACCTTTCCTATTTTCAGGTAGGGATTGCATTTATTTTTTAAGTCGATTCCAACACTAATGCTGTTAGTATTGCTAGTATTTCACTTAGCATACCATTCCAAGAGGCTGGAATTGCCAACTTTCTGTATTCTTCTCTTCCTGAATAGGCTGTAAACTCTGCTCTGGTATTGAGGCTGAATAAGTCTTTCGATAGTATCCGCCACTCCTTGGTGATGCTGCTTCTACCTAGAGGCTTGGCACCATTGGAATCGCAAAAGAATTCTAAGGTTCTTTCCATTTCAACCGACAATGAATACTGAGTAAGATGGTGAAGCATTCTGCTTAAATATTATAGTGGTGGTGTGACGGTGGAGGTAAAAGTTAATGGAGGGGAAGTAATTACTGAAAGCAGCTCTTAAAAATAAATAAATAAAAGAAAAAAATCAGTGGTTGTGAAGATATGGAAGATGTTTTAATACAATTCTTTAAAACTAGAAAATAATAACGATGAAATCCCTAAAAAATATGACAATATTACCAAGGGAGCCTCTCTAAAAAACTAGTAAATCTAATGCCATTTATGATTAAAGAGACAAGACTAATGAAATCATCTCTATCACTCCATTCTGCCATCTAACACAAATGAAGACAATTCATTTGGATTTTTCACTATTTTATGATCAAAATAATTAAATGAATTAAAACGGTATACACAAAAGATAAATTATAACCTGACTCTTATACACTCTCATATACTCCTTTCTTAGAATGACTGAAAACTGATGACTGAATTTGTCAGATAATATGTAAAAAGCATAAGTTCAAGAAATTAAATAAAAACAACAAAAATGTTAACAAAAGTCGTATTACTACTGTTATACTAACCTCAGGAGCTGCTTAACCAGATGTAACAATGGAATGGAACTGCTGTTTTCACATCTACCCCACGAAGTATCAACATTTGCTCCTTCTGAATGGCTTTCTTCTTCCCCTCTTTTGTTGTTTGTGCTGCTGTTTCCTCGAGACCTTTCCTCTCTCAATTTCTTTGCTTCTGCTTCCTGCAATGCTTGTTCTGAGAGAAGAGAATGGCTTCCACTTCGGTCCAAGTTTTCACTGCCAACACCAGGGTCTTCAACTTCCACACTCTGCCTGCATGATGAGTTTCGTGGCAGCATTGCTCCTTTCCAAGCCCAGACTTCTACTTCTCCACTATTTATCTTCTCACCAAGTTCTTCCACTTCTTGGACTTCAACTAAGAGTTAAATCACAATAAAATTATTTTTTCAGATCTCTTTCATGCTTCCATAATACATATTGAATGTAGAATGAAGATCTTTTCAACGAAACTAACTTTTTGGGATGTAACTCAGACAACTGCTGATGAAGGACAACTATGGAAAAATTCATTTTATGACTAAGAGTTCCAGAGGGTTCTCCCTAACCTTTACCTCTTCATGAAAATAGCTAGTTGGGAATTTTGCACTAATGCTACAGATTGAAAAAACTAAATATAATTTTAAAGTTGTACAAAGACCTAACAGTGCTGAAGAGTACCAAAGAGTACCCTAGCTCACAGAGGGTAGGGGCCTATAACTGGGGATGGCACAATAGATCTAATGGGGTAAATGGAAAGAGGATACTTTAGAGTGAGCCCCAACCCCCTTCTCCTAGGATCCCAGGTTTGGGACATTTGGGACATCTAATTAGCATAAGAGTGATATAAAGTAGATTAATAAACAATTTGATTAACCCTTTCCCTCCTAAACCACCCAGAACTGCCAGTACTTTAACTCCTTAACTGGGGTAAGCATCTATAGATGTACTCCCCACCTGGTTAAGGGGTTAAAGTACGGGCAGTTCTGGGTGGTTTAGGAGGGAAAGGTTTAATGAATGATGAGTTTGATATTCATTGAGATAAATTTATAATAAGATATATAATTAGAATAATAAGGAATAGAGTATTAAGCCCCTCCAAGTATTAAGTCATGTCTACTGTTTTTAGAGGAGATTTTTGGGATGATTCAGTGCCTTCCATGACAATTATGTAACTGCCTTTTCCATGAGACTGATGGCTCTTCTTTTGGGACTATTCAGAACAAGTCTACCCCTCCTCCAGCCTTTTTCTCTGGGATCTTTTGGGTCACCTTGTATGTATGTCTACCCCACCCCTTATCATCTTTGGGTGTGTAGAGAAGGTTCCTGTTTTTGAGCACAGATTTTAAAATGTTTTAGAGGTATTTTGAAAAACAAGATGGGTTAGGTTCAAATTCAAATGGGTGAGGATTTTTATGTTAAAATTAAAACAAGTAATAAATATTTGAAACAATTTTATTTTCAGTAGGATAAATAAATCAATTACAAATTATATTTTTCCAGTTTGTTCTTCTCCTTGAAGAAGGACATGTATAAAATATCTCCCTATAACCATCTTCATTAGAGCATGCATTTCATCCAAAAGTGCAGGAATGTTCAAATAATCTACACTGAGTAGTTTTTTGAGCTGCTCAATGTGATTGGAGGTGATGGCTTCAAGGATGGTATTGGTATGAACTGTTACCATGTCTTTTAGTTGAAGGAATGTTACACGCAATGTTGAGAAGATAGGAAGACTGCTTTTTCAACGTACAATCACCACAATTCATGTTCTTCCTGTTTTCTATCAAAGCAGCCCATGAGATTAAGTATGCCCTACCATATAAGAGCTGCTAGGTAAACACACTCAAAATGGTCCAGATTTACTCCTTGGAGAATCAAGCTTTTAGTGACAAAGATGGTTTTTAACTTTATGGAATAACAACCAATCTTCCTTGCCTCCATATTGGTTCTGTTCTTAAAGAAGTATGCAGTGATATCGTCTTCCAAATTTTGCGGCTCTCTCCACTCTTGGTGATTTAAATACAAACATGCACCACCAACCTTTCCTATTTTCAGGTAGGGATTGCATTTATTTTTTAAGTCGATTCCAACACTAATGCTGTTAGTATTGCTAGTATTTCACTTAGCATACCATTCCAAGAGGCTGGAATTGCCAACTTTCTGTATTCTTCTCTTCCTGAATAGGCTGTAAACTCTGCTCTGGTATTGAGGCTGAATAAGTCTTTCGATAGTATCCGCCACTCCTTGGTGATGCTGCTTCTACCTAGAGGCTTGGCACCATTGGAATCGCAAAAGAATTCTAAGGTTCTTTCCATTTCAACCGACAATGAATACTGAGTAAGATGGTGAAGCATTCTGCTTAAATATTATAGTGGTGGTGTGACGGTGGAGGTAAAAGTTAATGGAGGGGAAGTAATTACTGAAAGCAGCTCTTAAAAATAAATAAATAAAAGAAAAAAAATCAGTGGTTGTGAAGATATGGAAGATGTTTTAATACAATTCTTTAAAACTAGAAAATAGAAAGGATGTATGAATGCTTGAGACATGCATTGTCCTAATATATTTTAGAGGTCTTTGTGCTGATAATTCGTAATATCTCCTATCATCTGACCTTCCACAATGTCACAATATATGTGCATTTGAGATGGATACCCTAACGAGAGATCTGGTCTGCATAATGCATTGCACTGCTTCAATAAATCTCCTCTGGGATCAAACCCTAATTGCATGGCAAGCACCTCAGAAACTTTCAGAGAGGCTTTAGCATACGAGTGCAGAATGACCTTTCTATTATTTTCAGTAGAAAAATACACCATGGCCCTTAAACTAATCTTCAACAATTGAGTATTTAAAGCCATGATTAACTCTTCCACAGACATGTAATGGCTGACCAGTACAGATCTGGCATGATAAAATATATCAGAGAGCACTTTAAAACATCACTGGCTTCAATAGATGTTAGAAGCATGGTCACAGGTAAATGCATTTCAGATAACCCTGCATCCAACTCCTCTTCCAGAGTAATATGACATTGTAATATTGTGGTTCAGCTGGCAGTCTTCTTTTCTTTGAAATTGAACAAGGAACTATTGCTCAATAAAGTTAAGTACAACTTGTTCTGCATCACACATTCCTAACATTTACAACAAGAATCCAAGTATGGCAATAAATATCATCATAATCTTTCAACTCCGTCAACATATTAAGATTGGCTTCCCTAAGGACATTTATATTATCAACAAAGTATTTTTAACTAGGAACCTTTTGCCTGATTTGTTTGTATAATGCATCCACCGATTGTAACCACCCAATAACTTCAGCCTTCGATATATTCGGCCTTATAGTAGAATAGTTTGTAGAATTTCCAAAGCTATGCCATCACATTCAGTTGTATTCTTTTCCAAATTCAAGTCAGTTTCATTACCACCATCAGAAAAAAATAGTTTTAATGGTATTTGCATGTAAAATAGGTTTCATCATGGATCTCAACATCATTTGATCAACTGCTCCTAGTTACAGCTCCTTTGGCAATGAGCAGAGGTAAGGTATATTAGTGCATTTTCACATGCTTGTGGATCACATCTGCATTTATTTTTCATCAATGTGTAAAAATGTTCATTTTTCAATGGTGCTACAGAAACATTGGTAGTCTTATTGGTAGTCTATGATCATCTTTTAAAAAAACCATCGGCTGCAGAAAGAAAAACCAAAGAGTGACTACATAGTTTTGTATAAATTGGGTGATTAGTGTTTAATGAAGAGGGAGTGTTTCCTATATCAGTTTTCAGTGATTTTGTTTTTTCCTATTTCTTATGTGTGCCAGAGGCTACAGTGAAAATGTTCAAAAATTTAGGTTTTTTCCCCATAATTTTGTGTTTTTTGTGCACTTTTGTTTCCATGACCACTGTTGTGCTTTGAAAAATATAGTCATTGAATTTAAAGGAAATTTAGTAGAAAAATATACACCTTGTATTACTTGTTTTATAATCTAATCTCTACATAATGTATGGTTATAATAAACTGTTTTATTTTCACTTCACATTGCTTTATGGTTAATAAAAATAACCTACTCCTTTTTCTCTTAACAAAACAAATTTGATATTCATAAGTCTTGGCTTTATTATTAATTAAAGGAAATCAAAATAATGCTTTCCCTTTCTCTCCTTTCAAAAATAGAGTCATCCCAATTAGTTTTAAATTTTTTGCTGGTATGTTAAGTTAACCATTCATAAAATGCACTAAGAAATAAAAATATGTACTGTCCAGAAAATTTATTCACAACCAGGTTTTGGGGTTGGGTTACACCATCATCAGGTACAGAATTTATTTTATAAAGGGATACAGGAATTTTATCACTCCTCTCCTCTACTTGATCTTGTTCAATAAAACAAGTAAAACAAAGAATATTTCTGACTCTATGCATTCCTTATATTCATTATCAAAATCTGCATCTTGCTCGAAAACATGCAAACAGAGAGAAACCATTCCAGCTGACCCAAAGAAGTGGAGCGTAGTTAAGGGATGGGGTAGAATGTTCTGAATTGTCCCATACAAAAGATTAGAAGTATGGTGAGTCCCTCTAAAATGTTTTAAAATCTGTGCTCAAAAACATGTAACTTCTCAACACAACCAAGGATGGTCAGGGGTGGGGTACACATGTTACAAAGGTACCCAAAAGGCTGGATGGTGAAAAAGGATGGGGGTGGGGTACTTTCTGAATAGTCCAAACTCATTCTGAATAGTCCAAAACGGAGAACCATTCGTCCCATGGAAAAAGGCAGATACATTCTGAACTGTCTCAAAAGAGTCCCTCTAAACAATAGAAATAAGGGGCATGACTTACAACTCTATTCCTTAACACTAGAGATGTGAGAATACTTTCCACATATACTCAAATATCTCAAAATCTAGAAAGTATATGACATTAAAGATCTCGAATAATAATGCTAAATTTAATAAATAATACATGAATTTGAATACCTCGAATACTGTGCCATACACCATTGGTCACCAATACATGCATACGTCAGTATGTTTGGCATGCTTACGAAGCTTACCAACTTTATCTCAAATGCGCAGTGAGGAGACATCATGCTATTTATTGAATGCCAGTATTTAACAGTTTTGATGTTGTTTGTGAATGAATCATTGCTTACTTCTATGATACTACTATCACAAAACAAACATCACTGAGGTAGTCCCGATTGCAATGGTTGTCATGTGGAGTTGAAGAAAGTTTGTTCAAACATAAATTTCCATGTTTTTGATGCCCTAAATTTTGTATGTACTATGATGGGTTTTGCCAGTTTATTTATGGTGACATGAGAAAGCAGTTTCAACGAATTCCATCAAAGTTTGTAAACATCATCGATGGTTGATGCTCAATACAAGCTCATTAGAATATAAGCATATCAGATATATATTTTGATCGTTAATTTATAAGTGACATAATGCATCTCTTCTTCCAAATCTGGACTGCCTATGCAATTAATCAATGAATTTTATGTAGGAGTTTCTGAGAACTTATGCCAGGCAATCTATGCTGCTATGAGTTAGCTTACCAAATTGAGCATCTACTATGCAATGAATGTTTACCTTGTTATAGTAATACTATGCTTCATTCTGTCGAGTTTGAGGTTATTGCTGAGTTCCATCTTTTCCATTAATCTGTTATTGCTTTGAAATTATTGGAACTGATTTCCAGCTCCACCACTGGTAATCTAGCATTCAAAGTATTCAAATATTCAAGGTATTAGTTATATTTGAATTTGATATTCAAATTCAAGAAATCTGCTATTCATCCCATCTCTACTTCACACCCTAATTATATATTTAATTATAGATTTATCTAATTATACATTTATCCCAATGATTACCAAACTTAACATTCATTAATCACATTGCATATTATCCTTATTGTTTATTAATCGACTTTATATCACTATTATGCTAATCAGATATCCCAAATTTCTTGCTCTGAAAAATCCTCTTTTTACTGGTGTAGTTTGCATTTAATGGATTATACAATTATAAATGATTATTATTTTTCTTAACTAAGATTAACAAAAGTCACAAAATCCAAAAACCACCAAAAACGGGAACGTCAAGCCTTACGCACGTTTCGCACTCCCAGAGTGCATCTTGGACTCTGCTGGTTGATTCTCTTTTGTTTTTTGACTGTCTCTACAGCCTGGACTGTTCACTGTCAGTCACTTTCTCGCCTCTGAAGATGCACTCTGGGAGTGCAAAACGCACATAAGGCTTGACGTTCCCGTTTTTTGATTTTGTGACTTTTGTTACATTTTGCCACCAGCAGCACTACATTTATTAACTAAGATTAAATTAATTAAATCTTTAAAACTTCGATAATAAAAGGAGCAACAGCATCCCACCAATTGATCAAATGCTACACTCAATGTAATATTTAACAATCTAGAATAAAATAAATTACTACGATCTATTAGAAAAACCAGAAAAGCAACTGCTTCTGGAACTAACCTCTCCATGTGATAACAGAGGTGTTAACTTTCTTTTGATATAAAGTTACTTGGAAACAATTGTGAATTTTGATAAGGAGATTCTTTCAATTCAATGGAAATGAAATCCAACTAAATAAGAAGTAAATGCTTCAAAATTTGATTATGTTAGCTACTGAGTAACTACCAAAGAGGTGAATAACTCTACATATCATCATTATTTAATAGTCATTGATATCAGTTCTTATTTACATGTAACTACTATTAAAAGTATCTCTCAAAAAAATATCAATGATTTATCAAAGAATGTCATTATTAGAATAATATCTATTTTGCAATAATAGCTTAAAAAACGAAGAAAATATCAAAGACTTACTATCCACAGGATTAATCCTGTGGAAAGTAAATCTTTGATTTTTTCTTCGTTTTTTAAAATGAAATTCCACCAGATTTCACTTAGTACTTTTAATTTAATGATAGCTTAACTAAAATCATATTAAGTTTCATAATAAATTACTTCTAAATAATATTCCACAAACTGACTTTGAGCATTACTTAAAAGACATTCAAGATTTAAAGTTTGAGCTTAAACTGAAGTTCAAGGGTATGAAGAGAGAAAAATATTACCTGATATAGCAGCTTTAAGAGCCATTTCCAAACCACCATCAACCATTAAACTTGAGACGAGAAGATCAGTCATAAAGCAGAGGCCAGGGCTTATGTTAGACTGGTCACACCCAGCTGTAAAATATATTAAATCCAGCAATTTTAAAGTTATTAAAATTTTAGAAAAGTAGCTGCCAATTTATTTAAATATTTGCAATCTTATGAAGATAATAGGATTACTAACAATAAGAATCAGCAACCATTACATAAATTATTCATCATTGAAACCCATGAAATAGTCTGCTACCAAAAATCATCATTTTTTCATCACCTTACAATGCACCCTTAATCTATAGTGAAGAAGTTACAGTTTAAACAACAAAATAAAATAGTACATGGCATCAAAGTTTTATTACTTAAGTCCCAAGTAAAGACCAAATCAGGATTATAATAGCACATGAATGTTAATACATTCCCTTAATCTCACCTGTAAGAGCTAAAAGGGAAGAGAGTTTATGAGCTCTCTCCTCAGCTGTAGGTAGCAATATACTCCAACCAGTCTGTAGAGTAGCCTGGGCAGCCAACTGGACTTTTCCAACTCCAAAAGCCTTCCCACTAACAAAAGTATCATCTGTTGGTGTCAATCCTGCTCCACTCCCTCCTACTGCCAAATCCATTACACGCTGCCTTAAGGATGATAAAATCTGAGATCCTGGACCAAGTCCAACTGATGATGCATCTCCATTAACTATTATAGAATGAAGCTGAAAAGCAAATGAAAAACTCTAATCCAAATTTCAAAGGAATGCTCATCTCTTTGAAGGAATGAATAATTCTTATAACTTAATTCATGACAAAAATATTTACTACAAAATTACATAGTCAACAGCTATGACTCTAAGTAAGTTGAAACATCACAAATACAGTCACAAATCAGAAAAGTAAAGATATGACTTACTTGAAGGCGAAGTAGGTTAAGACTAGCCACAGCCAAACATTCTTTATCCTGAGGTGGTGGGGGCCAATTAATATTTGTCCCAAGGCCTTCACAAGCCCTTGCTAATAACTGATCTAAAAATATGAAGGTGCGATCAGTAGTAATGTCTAAAACAAAAGGTATCCTCAGAGGATTTGTACCTAGACTATCTTTGCACATTCCACTAGGTTCATAGTTCATCAATCCAGATGATGACTTCCCTGGTTCACCAACAACACTCCATGTGAAACTCTGAAAAATGACATGTTTATTAATGGTTGGTTTCCAACAACTGGTTACATTTACAATTGCATTGTAAAATTTGGTAAAAGTTTCAATATCCAAATAAATAACAATTTTCTACAAATCATGCTCTCTGCTGCATTTTGTTATTGAGGATTTTAGTTCACAAAGGGCTTTAATTTGGGCTAATCTTTTGAAATATTAATTGTTTCTTTCTCTCATGTGCAAGTGCATTGTGAGAAAAAGATTTGTCGTTGCAGAAGTAGCTCATATCCAGAAAGTTGCATCAACCAAGAAGAAGTAAATATTTAAAGGACAAATAAAACCACATGCTTAAAGTATAGTCTTATAAAGTATAAAGTATATTATAGCTAATAAAGTATAGTCTTGATCAAGCTATAGCATCTTTGACTGAATACAACATGTCTACAGAGGTTAGTTTTTCTCATTGCAATGGAAATGAATTCAAAGACTAAGAAAAATAATTTTATGGAAATATTTCTTAGCAGGTTCAACAGAAATTATATTCAAGTTGCTTTAATCCTAGCATTAATGATTTTAAGCCTTTTGCAATCTTTGGTATCATATTTTGCACATTTATCTTAACTTACAAATGGATTAACAAAAGGGAATAAAAAGAAAATCTCTTATAGTTTCACCATGTTTTAATCATGTTTCAACGTGATGAAAGGTTTACAGATAGTACATCTCGCATATTCTCCAAAGGTGAGTTGATAGTCATAGGCTCATATGATTGGAAAAAAGACAAGATCTTCCTATAGAGTATATTCAGCTCACATTTACAAAAAAAGACCCTCTGGAAAGTTTTCCAAATTATTTTTAAAAGAAAGAGCATGCTTTTATCCCTCTAGAAACCTAATTCTGGTTTTTCATTGTGGGCGTATAAGGCCCGAGAAATCGGGATGAAGATGAAGTTACCTCCACGCGAAAAAATGTGGAGCAAAAAAAATTTTAAGGTTGGCATTTTATATCTCTGCAAATAAACATAAGATTAACGCGATACTTTGTGCCTTATAACTACTTAATACAAAGTGTTTGAATAATAAGTTTCATTTTTCTAGTGCTTTCTGTTAGTTTAAAAATTACAATTAGAAGTGACTTTAAATATTACAAATTTTATTTTTCATCCCAGGCATTTAATCCCTAGTCAAGACAGAATCGCTGAAGGAGCTAAACGCCATCCTGAAAATTGCGTTCCAGAAGTACTTCTAGGATTGGAGAAAGTGCTGGCACAAATGTATTATATTTGAGGGGGAATACTTTGATGGGACAACATTGATATCAATGAATAAATAAAGATTTTTGAGGAAACAAAAAATTCCATGCATTTTTTATCACACCTAATAGCTATTTTATTTTACTTCTGCTTTTTATCGATGTAATTCAGTAAAGTGGGAGCAACATGTTTTTTTGTAGTAAATCTCTAAGTGAATCCTCCATAGACATTTTTGATATCTCTCAGGCACTGTATACTTCATATGAAAGGAAATGTTTACACTGTGACACATTAGTGACCAATATCTGCTATATTATTCATTTATGTGGCCCTGCTGCTTTTGGTCAAAATTTAACAATTTTTCGACAAATTTTGCTGCCACCCGTTTCATGCCAAAAATGTCAGTAAAAATTGCTTGGCATGAGCCAATAGTTATGCCAATTTCATCATCCATAATCATTTTATTCACCTTTCTGACGTTATCATTGGTTGTTGATTTGCTGGGATGTTCAGCATAATCATCACCTTCAGTGTCTTCACAACTCTTTTGAAAACGTTTTTACCACTTGTAAACACTCATTTAAAAAATTTACTGAAAACATATCGGTTACATTCTCAAGTAATATCTGACTAGTTGTAGAAGTAATACTAATATAAAGGTAATGGGTTTTGGTTATTCATAAACTAAAGGTATCATAAAAAAATAATTTCAGTTGAAAGAAGAGTTCTCAGGATTCCAGCCAGGTGAGGTTATCCATGACGGTTGATGTTTCGGTCTCTTCCACTTGGTGACAGAAGTGCCAGTGGTCTAGATGATGCTCTTTATATATTCATATCCATGTGGGATGCAGCCAATCCAGAGAGTTTCTGTTTCCCTTTCACTTCCCCGATTGGTGGTGGAGTTCATTCTCTCCCCCCCCCCCTCCTTTTATTTCCCATATAAGCACAGTTAACTCCCCAACGCACCTTTTGGCAAAATACCTAAGCCAATTGTTGATAGCTTAACTGAAGAGTTAGAAACACTATAAGTGACTTTCCGACAAAATGGATGCAGGAACAAAGAAATAAATTTGGCTCTCGAAAAAACACAAAAACAACCAGACAGAGAGGGAGAAATGGAAAAACCCAGATCAACAATTTGCATACCATACACTGGTCCTGCATCTACAGAGTCCCTTGCGATTGTGGAGAGGCTTACTTAGGAGAAACTGGATGCACCGTGGAGACAAGGATTAAAGAACACAAGAGGAATGTCCGACTAAAGCAATCTGAGAAGTCGGCAATTGCAGAGCATGCCCTAGACAAGGGACACAAGATCCTGTTCAATGAAATCAAGGTATTATGCACCACCCCGAGATACTGGGAAAGGATAGTCAAAGAAGCCATCAAGATAGAAGTAGAAGAGAAGAATTTCAACCGCGAAGAAGGAATAAAACTGCATAAAGCATGGAGACCCTTCATCCGCAGGCTAAAGGAAGGAAATAATGGGATTGGCGAAAAAAGACAGGAGCACCAACAAATAGAATAAAAGGAGGGGCAGAGACGACCAATTCCACCACCAATGGGGGAAGTGAAAGGGAAGCAGTACCCAATGGGAAAAGTGAAAGGGGATCAGTAACTCTCTGGATTGACTGCATCCCATATGGATACGACTATATAAAGCGCATCATCTAGAACACTGGCACTTCTGTCCTGAAAATGGCCTCTATGGAAGAGACCAAAACATCGACCATCAAGGATGACCTCACATGGCTGGAATCGCGAGAACTCTTCTTTCATCTAATACAGCAAGAAAGCACCAGATCATTCCCATAATTTCACTTGATTTGAAATTTAATGAAATAGTTCCAGATGGAAAATCCTTACTTTTCCTTTAAAATATTTTCTTTTCCCTGATTCTTTTCCTTTAAATTCCCGGGAAGGATTAATAAATATAAGATTAGTTAAGCAGTTACTCATATTGGTAACCTTCCAATTTTCATTTCAATGGTCTTAATCTTTTATATTATTCTGTAAGAAAAATGCAATTTTCACTCAAGTTTGTATTATATACTTAATGTTTGCAATGATGGGGATGGTATTTAAACTAAAGATAAAATGATAAAATAATAATTTAAAATAAAAATAAACCATTGGAGGTGGTACTCCCTATGTTAGATAGAGTAAAATAATAGTATGCTGAAAATAGTGATATCTAAAAAAGTTATTATCTCTTGCAGGGCCTCAACTAAAGTAAAAACACAGTTGCTTTTGTAATGATTGAATTTATTAATCATAAATTTCATAAATTAATTTTTTACATTTCCATTGTTGTCAGCTGGTTTAAAGTATCAATTTTTCTCAATTTATTAACTTGTTTCCATTGAAAAAACGTCCATCACTACACTGTATAAAAATATTTTTCCTTTTTTGTGGTGAAAAATGCGTTAACTTGAGGTAAGAAATTCTCAGAATTTTTGTCGTCATTTGAAACAGTTTTAATTCTATTCGTGAACTGTAAAACCAAACTAAAACTTGCTCTACCGTGTCTCATAATGAAAATAATGTGTGGAAACACCATTTTACACAAAAAGAATAATTGAAATACTCCATCAATAAAACTAGGTCCCCTGAAACTTGCATCTTGGGGATTATTTCTTATTATTCCATTTTACATATTTTCTATTGCAGCAGAGAAGTAAAGAAATTTTCTTTTGCTTTTGCCTTCATTAAATATCCTTTTTCAAATCTCCATGAAACTGTTTCCTTCTAAATGTTACTAAATTGCATAACTGATCATAGAATTACTACATCATGTAACAAGATGTTCATTCATCAAAATATGAAAAAACTCTCCCTGCAGCAAAGAATCACTAAAGAAAGCAAACAAAGAGATCTTTACCTGAGTTGGTCCACAAGCAACTCCAGCCATAACCTTTCCTTTCAGACTAGCCATTAACGTTGGCTCCATAATGGATGACAAAGAAGCTATTGGCATTCCAGATGCTGTGGTTCCTCCTCCCTGTCCTCTAGCAGCAGACCCATCACCTGCATCACCACTGGCACTCGGGGCACCATTTGTCCCTGTTGCTCCAGTAACATTATCAGGGCCAGGCAACCCTCCAGCCTGACCATGGTCGTTTCTACCCCACCCATAAACCTCACCATCTTCTGTCAAGGCCAGGACATGAGCTGAACCTACAGCAACTGATTTTACATTTTTCCCTGAAATTAAATTATATATTGTAGCCAGCAATTATTCCTGTTAAGGAAATGACATACTAATTTACAAAGAAATACCAGAGATATTAGGAAATCTCACTACATTATTTAGTAGATTAAGTAGCAAAAAGATCTATGCTGCTAACGAATGCAATAAATTGTGGCTCAAAATGCATAAGACAGTTATGAAATAGTTGTGTTGTACCAGAGTGACTGTAAATGCTATTCAAAGTGAAAGCTCTAAAGCAGGATCCTACCATCTATGAAGAGCATGCAGTGGCCAGATTTTAGTGAAGGTAAAGCTTAAAGAACTCAGAGGCAGAATCATCATGAAGTATGTTCTAGAGCACATCTTTAGTTAGAAAATCTAGCACAGATATTCAGAACAGCAGCATAAATACTTATAAGTAAGTTGAGAAAGTTCTTACTAAATAAGTTGAGAAGTCCAAAGATACTAACTGTTACCTATCAAATTTTGAAGTATTCCAATGAATTACATATTTTTCAAAATAAGACATGATTTAAGCAGAACTTATAGCCTATACTGATTATAGATATTTTTCTGCATTACAATATACATATTATTTCAAGGAATATATATTCTTCCATGAAACAGTAACTCCACTTGCAATTTGATTATAAAACACATCAAGATGCAACATAACAATGCATATGAAAAAGTACAATAATTGTGAACAAAGCCTCATTTGAAAATATTTGGTCATGAGAAAAAAGAAATTTCTTTTGTATTAAACTTCCATTGCAAAATTTAACTCTTCCTCTGAAAAGAGAGATAACCAAAATGATTCTTTCTGCTGAAGTGTGGGTAAAAATAAGATAAAAAATGAGAAATAAAGGTAAAATTGTTTTCCTGAATTAATCCACAACACTAGAAAATTTTTAATCTTTAAATTAATGGATTGGAAAACCATTATTGGAAAGCTACAACTTAAAATTTGGAATGAATTAGCTCAAAATTTTCAAAGCATCAATCTTACCTAATAATCCTTCAACAAGCTTTGGATACCGAACATGATCTTCAGAGGGTCCATGTCCCAGCCTGTGAGAATCTCCCTTGCCCCATGTATACACAGCCCCAGATTTGGTTATAGCAACACTAAATTGTGCTCCACAATAGATCCTGGTAACATTCAGCCCTCCTAGACGGTCCACAGGACGGGGAGTTTTGGAACCATCACTTCCTCCTCTACCTAAATTATCATGGTAACTTTAGTTTCTCATCTCCTATTATAGAGAAAAATGGATAGAGGTAAGAATAGAAACCAAAATCTGCCAAGATGAAAGTAACTCACCAAGCTTTCCATAATCTCCATCTCCCCATGAAAATACCATTCCAGTTTCTGTAAGAGCTAGTGTTTGAGCATCACCACTTCCACAAGCAGCATCTACTACACGGTGATCTAGAAATATTACACATATATGATTCCTTTGTGTTCATTCAGAGTAAACATGTCTAAAATTTACTTTATAGGCTAAAGGTGGCAAACATATCCAAAGTGGCTGAAAAGAGAACTCTTGGGCACAAGGAGCTACAACTCCTATCTTTTTCACTAAATTATTTACACTATCAAGTATATAAATGTGGATTCCCTGACCTGTTACGGTTAATTAGCAATCAACCATTTAAATAACAACATCTTAGGCCCATCATTTAGGTAATATCATAGATAGTAACAGAATCTAACTCAATAGTTTGGCACCACATTAGCCAGCAAGTCCTTAATTTATCTATCTTTTTTTTAATAGAACTCTACCATTAAAAGCCTTGCCATCTTTGTCCTTGGCAATTTGTACAGAAAATTGTTGCCAAATATGCAGAACACTTTCAAAAATATAATTTTAACATGTGAATTGAAATCAAAAAAGGGTTTGATAAGGTTATAGTACGATCATAAAACATTTCAATACAAAGAATACTTTTATTCATGCTATGCATTTATCAAATTTCATTACAACGAAATATTAGGTATGCTAAGTCATAAGTTTAACAGCACCTTTTAGAGCAGCAACCAATTTTGGAACATAATGGTCTTCACTGGTTCCATGTCCAAGGCGCCCATAGTTTCCTCTTCCCCAAGTGTACATTTCTCCACTAGCAGTAACTGCAGCACTGATGAAAAGAATCTTATCAGAATAAAAACCTCAATTTGTTCAAGTTATCTAATTCATGACATTCACCTCAGCAAATGCTATTTTACATTAATTATGGCCACATTTAGTTATTAGTAAGAATATTAACAAAAATAATAACTGGATTAAAATCATACCAATAAATAAAGAACTGTTTCACTCACATAAGACTAAGGTACAAGTGTCGTTCAATAAGTTCTTAGAAAAAGATAGAAAAACAAATTAATTTGTGTTGATATATTTTTAATTTATCAACATAATCTCCTTTAAACTCTATACACAAGTGTTTTGCCAACTTATATAAGCCATCCAAAAAGTAGGATTTTGGAAGGTTATCAAAACTGGCATCTCTTTGGGAAATGATCTCCTTGTTCAACGTGAACTGTTGTCCATAGAACCATTTTTTCAAGTTTGGAAATAAAAAGAAGTCACTGGAGGCCAAATCTGGCGAATACAGTGAATGTTGTAATAATTCGAACTGTAATTACATAATTTTGGTCATCAAAACTGCACAGATATGCACCTGTGCATTGTTTTGATGGAAGAGGATCATTTTCTTTTTCAAATTAGGACATTCTTTCTTGATTTCTTTGCTCAGCCGGTGCAATAACAAAGCATAAAACTCTCCAGCTATCATTTGACCTTTTTCCAAGTAATCAGTGTAGATGATTCCGCGTGCATCCCAAAAAACTGTGGCCATCTCCTTGCCATTATTTTAGGGGTAGTCACTTCCACTGGAGGTCCCGAATGATGTTCATCTTCTGTGGATGTATGGCCATGTTTAAACCTATTTACCCAATTGTAAACAGTTAAAAATGCAGGAGCAGATGTGCCATGAACTTTATCCAACTCAGCTTTGATCTCTTACTGTGTTAAGCCTTTTAAATATAAATATTTAATCGCTGCTCGAAACACTTTCTTCCATTTCTCTAAATAAACAAAAGTTTTTTGCTTTAATCGACAGTAAAAATAAAACCATGCTACAAGTGCCATCTCTTCGATTTTCTAAGGACTTATGGAATGACCCTTGTATGTTTGAGCTAAACTAAATCAGTAATTTGATAAGATTGAATTGGACTGTGACAGTTTTGAATTTTTGACAAAAAATAAGGCATTATAATTCATGCACTCCATGCAAATTTCATACTAAATTTCAAAGCATTATTATGCATAATCTAGATTGTTAAACAGCTGAAAAATTGTAATTAAATATTTATTTAGAATTTTTGTACTTTATTATGTTGTTTGGAATACCTTGAATTTCCACAAAAATTGGCAAAAAAACATTTTTCCTAATGGGCTGAAAATATTTTATTGTCTTGCATTTAAGACCCCTTATAATCACATAAATACCGTACATTATTCATTTTCACGAAGTAAGGAACATAAGAATTATACCACCTTAAACCTTCTGCTACTGCCATTAAACCTTCCAATTTTCATTCTAAGACTATAACTAAGAAAGTTATGAAATTTCAAAATGAAGTTTTCAACAAATTCTAGAGATAGTAAAAAATGACATTTGAAGGATGGATTAATATGTACATTGTTATTTCATTTAATAATACTTAAGTGAGTGAAAACTTCATGCCTACCTGTATGTACTTCCACAAGTCACATGAATAACATTGCATCCAGATAGTGCTTTAATGACTGTGGGTTTGTCTCTGGGGGCAGTGTCTCCATGGCCTAATCTTCCACCATCCCCACTACCCCATGACAGCAACTCACAGCCTCCTGTCTCTCCTACTGCCTCCACATCCTTCCCGGGAATACCTGCAGCATCCACTTCTACTGCTCCTCCGTATGATGATGAGGATGAGGCAGCAGAGGAAAGGCCATGAGAAGAGGCACCATGAGTAACAGAGGGACAGAGTGGAGTGGCCAGAGCAAGGAAATGTTTTCCATCTGGATGGGCAGCAATTTGAACAACTTCCCTCCCTTCCAATCCTTCCACCAACTGAGGACACTGAATGAAAAAGATCAACACTTATTGGGATTCTGGTTGATACATGAAAGCTTGGAAAATTACAATAATGAAACTCTTTACGTAAGCCTATTACAGCAGCTTATAAATGTTCACCCTGAAAACATCTTCATTCGACCCAATTGAATTTTATATGATGAATTTTTCGAAGTTTTGGTAGAAGAAAAGTGCATGACTTTTACCTGCAAGATATCTACCCAACAGTTGCTAATGTATTAGCCAAATTGCATTTAGAACATAACTTTCCTGCAGTTGGTAAACTCATGTGTCTTGTGATTAGGGGATTAGGATTAAACATAGGAGCAAGCAAAATCGGTAGTGTGAGATTCATTTTTAATTTACTCATCAGAAGTTAATAGAACAAGATCAGATCTCAAAAAATTAACCATGCTTCATGACTATATACCACACTTTTATCAAATTTTGGTTTTCTCATGTCGCATGGTTGTAGCTCCATGAAAGAGAATAGGTGACAGGGTCAAATAATTGCTATACTGAATTATATATAGCATGTCTCACAGTAACTGCAGACCATAAAGAGGGAATGCATTAAAGTCAAAGTCTATACTCCTTTCAATCTAACAATATGGAGGTTGCAAATTATTTAGTCAAAATTACACTTTGCCTTTATAGATGTGGGACCTACTCTGATTGATTCACACATAAACCAAACAAAGAACAGAGAATACAGTAGATGAAGGAGAAAAATAACAATACTTACCTTGAGCTAGAGAACCAATAAGAAGTAAAGGGTATATTATATTCTTTGGGTAACAGACATACGATACTAATTCTCAAATTACAGACACTTTCATTTAATACCATCATACACCAATTTACCATGATATGTGACAATTTATTTTTCCACCATACAATAAAACAAGGATAAAATCCAAATAGGCAGAGTTATCAAATGAAAAGGAAAACTTTCATCTCAAACTTTGAAAGTTAAGATTACAATCTACCTCTCTCTTTTTCTTATTTTGCAATAATTTTTATTACTAATGCCAACACATTCTGTAAGAGCTTATTACTCCAAACCATCCATAAACAGCAATTACACAAAACTTTTGGGAATAACAAATTAACAAAGATTAAAATTCAAGTATCATCAGGAACCCTCTTCTGGTCGTAATACATTCTAAGACATTACTAATTGTAATATATCTCAAGGATAAATTTTTAGTTACCTGTACCATTGAGATATTCTTGTATCATATACAATCACTCCTTCATATTAAAATTTTATAAGCATTCCTTATTCAGAAATGAGAATGGTAACATTAGATACATTGAATTTTCTTTCTACCTAAATGGTTACAGTGTACTTCCTAGATAAAATCAATAATAATGATTTAACTATAAATTATCTAAGAATAGTTAAAAAATATTAAAGCTTATATAAATAAAAATTATTAAAACCAAAACAAAACGCAAATATTGACTTTTGAAAAGGTCAATTTTCAATTTCTCACATCAAAAGTTGCAATGTATGTCAGATAATTAGACTCCAGTTAGTTCTGACTCCAGCAGACTGCAAGATGACAGGCAAGAGAATAACTGATAGATCTCTATGATAACAGAATGTAGGTCCAATCAGATAGGTTAAAACAAAGTAGCTCTACAAAATGTGTTATGTACCTCAGAGATCATATTGCAACCTGCATAGTGTAAAGAAACAGTATAGATAAAAAAGAGTAGAAGACAAAATTGTGCAGAATTTATTACCTGAGCTTCAGAACTGTAGTACATAACATACACCTTCCCAGTCAAAGTAAGAATGAGCATACAGCGCTCTGCACAAGCTATTTGCTTAACTCCCAGCTCTCCTATGGATTCACATGCCTGTGGTTGTGAAAGTGCAGAAGTAGGAACAACTTTTGTGGATGATTCAGCACCAGAAGTTGTTGGGGCAGTGGGAGGAGGAACAGCCCCAGGTGCAGTACCAGGGGAAGCAGGAGTATGTGGAGTAGAGCCAGGGGTGGCACCTAAACCAACAGCTGCACTAAGGATTCCTCCATCACCCCCTTCAACCATACTACTATTAGTGCCATTAGACCAAGCCACCCATCCCCAGGAAAACACCTCCTGGTATTGAGTAGCACTTTGAGTCTAAAGCATCAAAAGAAAATACATGATGTAGTGATAAGCATTACATTGCATAGAGCAGTGATTCTCAACTGGTACCCCATGGAATCCTGGAGCTACATAGGTTAAACTTTATGCAGATGCAGGATTGAGCCATCAATGATCTTAATTCATTTTTTTACCTAATTTGACCACAAATTTAATGACAAGTACTTCAAATCAACAGCAGGATGGAAATTTCAACAAAATCATCAAGCATGAGAATATAAACATATATTTCTGTATAAAGTAAATGTACAAGGTCCAAAGCATTACTAAAATATTATGTGCCCACAGGGCAATAAAGATTGAGAAACACTGGCAAAGAAAAATACTTTCCATCACAATAGCAAGTTCTCAAAAACCTTAAAGACTAGGCTTACAAAAATACTGAGCTCTCTGAAGAGCTTTCTGTGTCTAAATTGTTATTTCAGAGATTATAATTACCATTAGTATTATCAGTGGCAATATTTTTAAAAGTACTTCAACAGCTGAGATCACTTTGCATATATGAGTTCCCACCAGAATTGAACCCAGAATTGAGGGCAGCTTACATCAAAGTAGAATCTGCTGGCCACTCAGCCATCCAGAAGCCCAATAATTATCATTATCAATACCCCAAATAGTCACAAAATTGGAAAATAATATTGAGCAAAGTTTAAGAATGCTTAAAGCTGAATCCTTTTAAATCAGCACCAAAAAAATCTTTAAATAACTAATTTTCATTTCTTTTTTAGAAAACATACATTTTTGTTATGCTACACATTGTAATGAATTAAGAACATATAAATAATATTTCAGTAGTAATAACTAAGTAAATTTTCAGGTATCATATAAGTTAAAGAAAAACTGAATGATTTGTCTTAACAGAGTGAGTTTTTTCCTTCTGATTAGGTATATGAATTAAGAAATACAACTTTGATCTTGAATGTCATTCTATTCATCCACCATTGAATACAAAGCACTATATTATGAACAGAGTTGTTTACCCATCATCATAGTCTTAAAAGTAAATGAAATTATGCATGCAAAACTAGCTGCAATCTTTCCAAAGATGATTTTTAAGAAACTTGAGCTTCCTGAGATGGTTAATTTTTGCATAAATAATATTTGGACAAGTAATGGATTGTCACTAAAAAAATGAGTGAGAGACAGAAATTAAGTTAACAAGCTATTCTATTAGTAGTCATTGGATAAGACCCTACTTGCTAAGTCTTTGGAACAGTATTATAATGCACACTTAAAATGCATATAATAAATAAATAAATAAATAAGACCTAACAGTCTTTGCTCAAGAAAAGTCTTTAACAACAACTAAATTTTAAATTAAACCTTTTGGTCACCATTTCTATTTTTATAAGCTGTTACTATGATATATAAATCACAGAAAGAATGATTTTTAAGCTCCGAATATTATCTCATCTTCCAACATAGCAAAGTGGACATATTACAACTACAGAACATTTTGTTCATAAATAACTTAATTGAACAAATTAATCACTAAAGTTTAAATTGCTAAATCACAATTGATTCCAAAACTAACGATTATCTAATATAATAGCTTAACAATATTTGAAGCATTATTTTTCTGCTGACATAATATTCAACAGAAGAGGTAAATATTTAATTTATGAAAACATATCATTTTAGCAAATACTATTTTAGAAAATGCAAATGTTCTTTAAATGATATGAAAATGCAAAATTTTTACAATTTTTCATTGTTGAGCCATAAGTTAAAACTAAAAATTTTATACTCGTAAATTATTCCACTCATTCTCATGATGGAACACATCATCTTTTACAACTAATAAAGGATATTATAAACATTACTGATAATATTTAACAAAGTATAAAGTCTATGAATGATTGTTTACACTTCTCTTATTCATGGTTGGATAAAGATATAATAATGATTCTAATACTTTCACTTCTTAAAGAAAATAACTGAAAATAAAACTTCAATCTTAAGAGATCATGATGGATTTTGGAGAGACTTTACAATTCATAATTATAAATTTAGGATTTATCATGATCATGTAATCAATTTAATATGAATTGCTAATCAATACTCATTCAATTATTTGTAAACATTCATTTTTTTGCAAAAGCAGTAAATTTTCAAAAGGCTAATGGATACAGGTTCTTCTACGCCAAGGCCATAGATATGATCCAGAAAATCAGAAGATCTCAATTTTGACTCCTTCCTTTGACTAAGACCATGCAATCAAAGATTGAACTTCAAAACATTTAAGAATGTTACGTATACTTAACGAAACCAACCACTAAATGAAACAACATTCCTAAGTGTTCCTTTTCAAATAACTATAAATTATCTAAGAATAGTTAAAAAATATTAAAGCTTATATAAATAAAAATTATTAAAACCAAAACAAAACGCAAATATTGACTTTTGAAAAGGTCAATTTTCAATTTCTCACATCAAAAGTTGCAATGTATGTCAGATAATTAGACTCCAGTTAGTTCTGACTCCAGCAGACTGCAAGATGACAGGCAAGAGAATAACTGATAGATCTCTATGATAACAGAATGTAGGTCCAATCAGATAGGTTAAAACAAAGTAGCTCTACAAAATGTGTTATGTACCTCAGAGATCATATTGCAACCTGCATAGTGTAAAGAAACAGTATAGATAAAAAAGAGTAGAAGACAAAATTGTGCAGAATTTATTACCTGAGCTTCAGAACTGTAGTACATAACATACACCTTCCCAGTCAAAGTAAGAATGAGCATACAGCGCTCTGCACAAGCTATTTGCTTAACTCCCAGCTCTCCTATGGATTCACATGCCTGTGGTTGTGAAAGTGCAGAAGTAGGAACAACTTTTGTGGATGATTCAGCACCAGAAGTTGTTGGGGCAGTGGGAGGAGGAACAGCCCCAGGTGCAGTACCAGGGGAAGCAGGAGTATGTGGAGTAGAGCCAGGGGTGGCACCTAAACCAACAGCTGCACTAAGGATTCCTCCATCACCCCCTTCAACCATACTACTATTCGTGCCATTAGACCAAGCCACCCATCCCCAGGAAAACACCTCCTGGTATTGAGTAGCACTTTGAGTCTAAAGCATCAAAAGAAAATACATGATGTAGTGATAAGCATTACATTGCATAGAGCAGTGATTCTCAACTGGTACCCCATGGAATCCTGGAGCTACATAGGTTAAACTTTATGCAGATGCAGGATTGAGCCATCAATGATCTTAATTCATTTTTTTACCTAATTTGACCACAAATTTAATGACAAGTACTTCAAATCAACAGCAGGATGGAAATTTCAACAAAATCATCAAGCATGAGAATATAAACATATATTTCTGTATAAAGTAAATGTACAAGGTCCAAAGCATTACTAAAATATTATGTGCCCACAGGGCAATAAAGATTGAGAAACACTGGCAAAGAAAAATACTTTCCATCACAATAGCAAGTTCTCAAAAACCTTAAAGACTAGGCTTACAAAAATACTGAGCTCTCTGAAGAGCTTTCTGTGTCTAAATTGTTATTTCAGAGATTATAATTACCATTAGTATTATCAGTGGCAATATTTTTAAAAGTACTTCAACAGCTGAGATCACTTTGCATATATGAGTTCCCA
>KZ308883.1:225363-250523 GCA_000376725.2 Ladona fulva
AATAAAGGATATTATAAACATTACTGATAATATTTAACAAAGTATAAAGTCTATGAATGATTGTTTACACTTCTCTTATTCATGGTTGGATAAAGATATAATAATGATTCTAATACTTTCACTTCTTAAAGAAAATAACTGAAAATAAAACTTCAATCTTAAGAGATCATGATGGATTTTGGAGAGACTTTACAATTCATAATTATAAATTTAGGATTTATCATGATCATGTAATCAATTTAATATGAATTGCTAATCAATACTCATTCAATTATTTGTAAACATTCATTTTTTTGCAAAAGCAGTAAATTTTCAAAAGGCTAATGGATACAGGTTCTTCTACGCCAAGGCCATAGATATGATCCAGAAAATCAGAAGATCTCAATTTTGACTCCTTCCTTTGAATAAGACCATGCAATCAAAGATTGAACTTCAAGACATTTAAGAATGTTACGTATACTTAACGAAACCAACCACTAAATGAAACAACATTCCTAAGTGTTCCTTTTCAAAATATCTCTATACAAAATTTTCTGTTAATGATTTTATTATTTCTCACATTTACCACTTTCACAAAACTACTGAAGTCATAAGACAGATGTAGATGTAGAGTGAGAAGATATAGAGAGATTTAATGAACAGCTTTATTTATTAAATAATAATAATATAATCAAAATAAAATAATTAAATTAAGGCAACTCTTAGGATATACCTTGACAAAATCTGGAGGAGGAGCACAAGGAGCAGCTAAGCGGTCGAGATGTGACATGATAACAACAGCCGTCTGTCTCAAATCTATGCAAACCTCATCATTTTCTGGAAGCTCCAAGTATCGAAGGAAACATTCAGTAGGACTAACCTACAAAACAACAGTATATTAATTTAAATTATGAATGGAATAAATAAACAATATCCTATGTTATGATAAAAAAGTCAAAAATTATGATAGAAAATCTCCTAAAGAAATTTATTTACACTTATGTTCCCATCATCATCACCCCATACTTCTGGGTCACTTGAATTAGAGTCTATTGAAGCGGTTTTGGTACATGGAATGCAGTCTAGTCGCCTTAGGAATGGGACCAAAGGAGCACTGGTCCAGGCAGATATTGACCTACAAATGAATATTGATTTCAGCAAAATCTTCAATCACAACTGTCATTTTTCAATTATGCTAATTAGTTTTCACTCACCGGTTGTCAGGTGCATCTTTCCCTCTGTCCCAAAGAGTTAAGAGAAGTAGAACAGTGTCTAATATATGAGGAAGAGAACCTCTCTGGGCTGCCAACTCTAAAAGCAATGACAATGCTGTGTGCCTGTCTGCACTAGGAACAATTTCACCTCCACCACTTCCCCCAACCTCACTAGGAAGAAAATAAAATTGATACTTCACTATATGATAATTAGCCTGATTCTAATGAAATCAAAAGTGGTATGGAACATGTAATTTCATAAAAGCTACTGTTCTCTATAAATATCAAAAGGATAAGGGAACTGTTTGAATATTCTATTATAGCAAGTAATGTGAGCTACTACAAGGGGTCCCGACTCATGTAATAAAGCCAACATACATTTTTGTTATGCTACACATTGTAATGAATTAAGAACATATAAATAATATTTCAGTAGTAATAACTAAGTAAATTTTCAGGTATCATATAAGTTAAAGAAAAACTGAATGATTTGTCTTAACAGAGTGAGTTTTTTCCTTCTGATTAGGTATATGAATTAAGAAATACAACTTTGATCTTGAATGTCATTCTATTCATCCACCATTGAATACAAAGCACTATATTATGAACAGAGTTGTTTACCCATCATCATAGTCTTAAAAGTAAATGAAATTATGCATGCAAAACTAGCTGCAATCTTTCCAAAGATGATTTTTAAGAAACTTGAGCTTCCTGAGATGGTTAATTTTTGCATAAATAATATTTGGACAAGTAATGGATTGTCACTAAAAAAATGAGTGAGAGACAGAAATTAAGTTAACAAGCTATTCTATTAGTAGTCATTGGATAAGACCCTACTTGCTAAGTCTTTGGAACAGTATTATAATGCACACTTAAAATGCATATAATAAATAAATAAATATTACTTTATATACTCTGATTGATTCACACATAAACCAAACAAAGAACAGAGAATACAGTAGATGAAGGAGAAAAATANGCGCGCGCGCCGAGGTCTGCGTAACCTTCGAAATATAAATTCGTTTTTTAAGGTTATCAATAAAGTTAGAGGATTAAAACTTCCAGAGAAAATAAATTCAGTGTTTTCTCAAAAACTTTCTCGCTTCAAGTTTTTTCCTACGTATAAATAACGAAAAGTAGCTAGCGACTACATTTCTCAATGCATTTTGCCGAAAATTCTCGGCACTCCCAAAGATTTCGCTACAGCATTTGTCTCCAAAATTTTTAACAGGAAAAGTAATAGCATTGGTGGAATGTGAATAAAATGAGACAGATAGTGATACAAAGAAAGACCGTGTTTCTTGAAAGGTAGACCTAAATATATCGGTTCAAAGAAAACCGCAACTTATTCCCGATTTTTTCGAAAGTATCACTTTCCTATTTTTCCTTCGATTACGATATTATTTAACATTGATTAAATTGCACCATGCTGTGCGAAATTACTTTTGCTGTGTGATAAAAGTATTAAAAATTAATTTTTGCCAACTTTCCAAATTGGCAACACCGTGCGCCGATCTCCCATAAGAAATGCACGGGGCCATAAGAAATCCATTGTGTCTTCATGATGTTGGACAGAGAATATAAATATCAAAAGGATAAGGGAACTGTTTGAATATTCTATTATAGCAAGTAATGTGAGCTACTACAAGGGGTCCCGACTCATGTAATAAAGCCACTTTCATCCCAATATTCGCTACAGTGAAAATATTGACAAAGATAATTCATTTTGGAATCACATTCGTTAGCTGAAACATGATGTCATTAGGTGCATCACTTCTTGCTGTTTTGAACTTAAACAAAACCTCTGAGTTTGTGAGTGTTTCCTATGTTATCTGGTCATCTCATTTCTTTGTCACACAACTGTTAAGTAAATTATTCAGTCTGAATGCCAGTAGGGACCACATCCCCTCTACCAACAGCTACAAAGAGCTAGGAGAGGAAAATGAGGCTTACTAAGCAAGATGAGGAGTGAGGTAGTTTGCCTTTGCTTTCCTTACTGAGCCAGAATGCTAAAAGCAGAACAAGCCCACATCAGTGAACACAATTACTCATCAAGTAACACTATCATAATATTGAATGAGAAGAAACCTTAATTAATCCTTATCACTACTGTTGTATATTCACAAGAGATTTTCCTACGCAAACGACCTACTGTTGTGTATACACGATGCAGGTTTGGCAGGAAGCAGAACTGAAGCTTCCAGGTATATTATTTGGCCCTTTCTGACCCATAACAGTGGGGTTTCTGACCCTTTCCTTCATGGGAGAACCTCTCACTTTGCTAATGCGAGGCCCAATTACAGTATGCATCCAAGAAATAATAAATGTTATTGCAGTTGTTTTGCTGATGAATGATTTGTTATATTGATAGTTAATAATACATAGGAAATGAAAATTTTGTCTTTTACTAATAATGTACAACTTTTAAAAACAAAACTTGTGTTAATATTAACATATTAACATTTTACCACATTGGTTATGGTATGATATATCTGGAATATTGGTATGGTATATCTGGAATTTTCTTTTATTACATTTTTCCAACATTCTTTTTTCATTGTGTCAGCTTAGGTATATACAATAATTATTTTGTAATCTGTTTCACTTTATCAATAGATTTCCAATAGGGAACATTTAAAATATCATATGATTGTAAATACACTCTTTGAAGAAATGTTATGAATGTCATTCTGTTACTTCTGTAAATTGTACACTTCAAAATTTTTCATTCATAAAATTTTGTTCGTCTTCATTTGTTTCACCACATTCCTTGTCTCCTTTGGTATTTTATTCAAGTTTCCCCTTCATGTCTTATTTTTCCTCTGAGAGAATTTATAGCATTAATGATGCAGTTGGTTATCGGATATGTTCAAGCTCAACTTTGAGGAAAAATTCCATACTAAAGAAAAGAACTTACGGTTTAGTTACAAAATTGTTTTCTTAAATCATTGGGCTTTATGCTCTAAACTTCTTTTATTTTCCAGACCATGTGCTCTTATACTTTTTAGAATTTGAATCATAAGTTCACTCCCTTCCTGTTCATGATGACATTCTTTTCTCACAATATTGTTCTCCAAATTGCTGGGTTGCCTCTCATTTTTCTAGAATATGCATGATAGAAGCCTCATCACTCTTCTCAGTAGCACTCTTGGTTGTTTTATATTCTTATAAACATTTCAGCAGAATTCTTTGTGAATGAATTTTGTCGAATTTCCTAAATTAGAGAAACAGGTTGTACAGCTATTTCCCAGCCCATTTCCGGTATTTGAGGGTTTTGCTCTTACTTAAGTCTCTACTATTGGACAAGCAATATAACAGTTTTCCTTCATTTTTGCTGAGTGCTCCCTCACAATTGACACGGTCTTTACCTTGACAGGTTTATAACCATATCAGAAGATAAGTCATTACTGGAGGATTCCATTTTCAAGATTATGAACAGGAGTGAGAGCAAAGATGAAGAGAAAGATACAGATTCGGAAGAGGATACAACCTATTTACAGCCTTTGACTTCTGGGGCGGTAACGTAAATGAATATTCCTCCTAATACCTCAAGTGCATCAAATGAATCATCACATGGAGAGGAGGAGATTAGGAGCAAAATAGAAAGACGTTTTCACAAGGTATGGTTTGTTTTCTGCTTGAATTGTCTCCAAAAATCTACCCGTTCGATTCCAGTTCCTCCGGATTCAAGGTTGACATTTGTTACTTCATCAATAATCACGATTTTCAAAATTTTCATTTCTACAGAATTTATCTCATTAATTTCTGAAGAGACGAATCAGTTTTACAGATACATGATGGACCGTTCAGCAGAAACTGTGGTAAAAAGCTTAAAGATACAGAAAGATACAACAAACAAGGAAATATTTTGTTTTCTTGCTATTACACTATTGGTGCCTTGAACGAAGAAATTATCACTATTATTATCAAGAGTTTTAGTAGTGTAGCATAGTACTCGAAAATCTTTATCAAGTGTTTATATAAAAGTCATACCGATATGAAATATTACCTTAAAAGAGTAGAAACCGACGGCCCTTGGATGCGTAGAGCTGAGGAGAATGGGGTTTTTCTTTAATAGTACGTACGTATACCGGGAAAATTAGCCTTGGACTAAACAGGAGAATGAAAGAAATAGTAACCAAAACTCCTATGGGGCATTTTTCATGGAAAATGGACTCGTCCCAACTAATAACTGGTCACAGCGTGTTCCAAGAGCTTTCGCAGGATCTTATAGTAGTTCAGCAGTATATTATAACTGCTGAGAGTTATCAATCATTAATTAATTATTAACAAAACACAGTTTTATTTGGGGAACAGACAAGCCAGAGAATTTCAAATAATCCTTGTGATTAAAATTGACTTGATTAAANATTATTGGACGAGGGATGTTTTGTTGAAGAACCCAATTTTTGGAAAACTTATGGAAAGAGATAGGTATCCGATAATCCTAAGTACTCTTCATTTCTCAGACAATAATGTATCTAATGAAGGGGATATGCTTTATAAGATCCGTGCTGTTGTTGATCAACTACTTGCAGCATTCAAGAACACCTTAGTACCATTCCAGAATTTATGTATCGATGAGAGTATTTAAAGGGTGACTGTTTTTCAAACAATACATTCCCTCAAAAAAGGAATCAATTCAGTGTTAAAATTTTCATGATAAGTGACTTTGAGTCTGGATATGACCTAGATTTCATTGTCTATACAGGATCACAGAGTGATATTGTAAAAGAAAATCATGGCTTTGGAAAATCAGGGGATATTGCCTCGACATTAATAAACCCCTATTTAGAAAAAATAAATACACTATTTGTAGACAATTGGTACTCGAGTACAGCATTGTTCTGTGGGCTTCATGATAGGGTCACAAATGCCCATCAAACTGTCAGAAAAAATAGAAGGAATTTGCCTAGGAAGGAGGAGAAGTTAAAGAAAGGGGAATTAAGGTTATAACATCCAAGAAACTTTTTGCATTGAAATGATGCAGCAAGAGAGAGGTTTGGATGCTATCCACTAGCCATTCTGGAAAATTACCCAAAACTGGAAAGAAAGATTGGCTGATGGGAGAGATGATTTTAAAACATCAATGTGTAGTGGACTATAACAAATCTACAGGAGCCTTAGATAAGGCTAACATGATGCTAAGTTCCATTGATTCCATTTGGAAGGCAGTGGAGTGGTATAAAAAATTATTTTTCCTCTTCTTTGATCTCTTGATCTTGAACTCATTCTTCCTTTACAGACTTATCACGGAACGGAACACTTGTGAAATGCTGGAAACATGCAACATAGAAGATATCAGAATTGGTAGCGGAAGAAAAGATGACGAGTGTCCTAGTAGACTAACTGCAAGGAATCTTCCTTCTCCTGTCCCCGTAGATGACAAATTGAAGAAGATGCTAGTGAGGAGAAGTGCTGTTTGCAGCAAGCATGGGAAAAGAAAATAATCAAGATATATGTGTAATGTAAATGTAAATATTTTTAACTTTGCCTATGCCAGTCCAAAGCCTTGATGGAAAAGAAGTTTAGGAAGTATTATTTGTAGTTATTAGAGAAAAACCCAAGTATTTCATTATCATTATGGTGGTATTGTAAATGTATTAATATTAACACTAAATTTTTGTTTAAAAGCTGTACATTACTAATATGTTAAATTTTTAATGTTAAAATGTTCATAGTGTCTGGCTTGTGCATGTGCACTATCATTTGTATTTTGTTCCGTGGTGCTCTAGTAAGAGAAATAAAAAAAAACTTCCTCGTTGACTACTTCGTTCGTGTGATGCATGTTATTAAAATACCAGGATTAATATCTCTATGCATCTGGTAAAATACTTAAAGAATACTTCAAAATAACAATAGGTTATGGGCCCAGAGGCTAAAAAGGATTTGAAAAACAAAAAAATTGAGAAGTACAACAAAAATTGTAATTAAATACTGTGCATGCCGTAGCGAGCAAAATAACATTAAAAGAAGAACTGGAATCTGTGCCATAACTTATTGACATACATACTTATCAACCACTACATATCTGCTTTGGGAATTTGAGATAAGGTTTCTGCTTGAAGCAAAACAGCTGATGAGCGTGATAGATGGAATAAGTACTCTGGAACAATGCGATGCGGACGAGAAAAAGAAGGAGTGGATTACCAAGGAGGCTAACTCCAAGGTAATCATCCTCAGAACAATAGATCCAACAGTGAAATCTCATATTCTAACTTCAAAAACAGCAAAGGTTTTTTTAAAAAACTATCCAATGTCTACAAGAGAGATACGGAGGAAACAAAAAGTCAAGTAATCACAGAATTCATAAAGTTTGAATACAACAAGTTGGTCAGCATTATGACTAATAATAATTTAATTTACAAAGTAAATAATAATTTTATTTATTTATTTAAAATTTACAAAGATATTGACAATTTTGCCTGATCAATTTAAACATTTTGGAAGTGCCTGGGATTCAACAACTGAAGATAAGAAAACACTAGAGAATTTACGGGCAAGATTACTCTAAGAAGAGGAGGAACTAAAAACAACTCTCGAAGTCAAGACAACAAAGTTGCATTCAAAGCATTCATTTTCAAAGGTACGTGCAACCTTTGTGGTAAACAGGGATATCACACGTTTGAGTGTAGATCAAATCCCAAAAACAATAAACAGCAAAGACCACATCAAGAGCAAAGACAATATAAAGATATTCAGAAAAATGAACAAGCATTTAAGCATTGTAAGAAGGGTGACAAAGATGGACGCAATGAAGAAGAATGCTGGCAACGAAAAACGTTCCCAACATGCAAATTCTGCAAGAAAGTTTATCATCCTCAGGACAAATGTAGATTGAAATATGAACATGAAAACAGATATAGAGAAAGCCAAAAAGACAACAACAGAAAAGTGGCATACTTAACCTATCTGACAGAAAATGAAGGGAAGTGTGCTAAGTTCAGATCAGTACCTGATTACACATTTGTGGCAGACACAGGTACAACAGGACATTTTGTCAAAGATGAATATATCCTGACTGATTCCAAGGAAATAGAAGAAACAAAAATAGTAGTAGCCAAAAATGGACAAAACTTCACTTCAAATCTCTCTGGAAAAGTGGAATCCAAAGAAGTTACTCTCACTAATTACCTACACTTACCTGGTTTGAGCAGGAATCTGTCAATAAATGCAGTAACTAAAAACAATGATATTGCTGTCTTTGAAACAGTTAAAGTAGTTCATATTGGCAAGATAGCCATTGTAGAAGGTGAAATAGTGATGGAAGGAAACAAAACAAAACAAGGACTCTGGGAGATTGATATGAAGAATCATAAATGTTATGAAGCAATGCTAACCCAAAGAGAAAGCATCATTAACTGGCACAAAAAGATGGGCCATATCAATTTCAATGATCTAAGAAAAATACCCGATCTGTGTGATGGAATAGACAAATGAGATGTTTGTGGAAAAATAACCCCAGAAACACATGACAAAGAAGGATACTTTCTAACAGTACTGGATGATTATACTCATTTTCTGAAAGTATATTTGCTTCACACAAAGGATGAAACAGAACAATACCTCAAAGAATACATCCATGAAGCAGAAGCCCATTTCAACCTTAAAACTGAAAGAATAAGGTGTGACAATGGAGGAGAATTCAGAAGCAATGAATTCAAACTTTGGTGCAAGCAAAGGGGTATTGTGACTGAATACATAATATGAGACACTCCTCAACAGAATGGTAAGGCAGAACGAATGAATCTAACCCTGATGAACAAGTTTCAATCAATGTTGCATGAATCCAAGCTGGATAACAAATTTTGGGAATTTACAGCACTAACTGCAGCATATCTGTTAAACAGAAGTGCTACCAAGTGTGTGAATACAACACCATATGAGATATGGAACAGAAGAAGACCAAATCTATCAGGACTGGAAGAATTTGGACAAATCGTGTATACCAAAAATCTTGGAAACCTAAGAAAACTTTATCCTAGAAGTCAAAAGGGAGTATTCATAGGCTATTCAGTACATGGATATAGAATTTGAAATCCATATAGCAGATGGGTCTATGTATCAAGAGATGTCACATTTACTAAGAAGTTTCAAGAAAAGATGTCAAGAGAACCATCTCTGAAAGTGGAAAATGCAGACATAGGAGCAAATGAAGAGGATGAACAAACCAACGAAAATGAAGAAAAAGAAAATCATGAAGATGGAGAAAATATACAAGATGGAGAAACAGAAGAAAATCAAGGAATACAACAAGAACAGCAAGTAAGAAGAAATCTGAGAGACAGACAACTACTGAAAAAACCAGAAAAATATAAAGACCATGAACTTGTTTTTGAATCAGAAGACACTGAGGAAGATACAGATCATGAAGCCTGTTTCACTTACTCCCAATGCATCAATAAATGTGACAAAGAAGAGTGGAAAAAGGCAATGGAAGATGAAAAAAAAGTCTCCTGAAGAACAATACATGGAAAACAATAAAGAAAGAAGATGCAAGTGGAAAAGAAATTATGTCAAGTAGATAACATCTGAAAATGAAAGATGATGGACACTACAAAGCTTGTCTAGTTTCAAGAGGATTTGAACAGTCAGATGATATAGATTTTCAATAAATCTTTAGTCCAGTAGTGATACAAATTCTCTTCATTTGCTCTTGGCAATTGCAGCAGAAAAGAACTATCACATACAAACATTGGATGTAAAAACAGCTTTTCTATATGGCAAAATTGATAAGCCTATTTTTATGAAGTTGCCTGAAGGATTTGAAGATTAAGGTGAAGTGGTTATTTTGTCAAAAGCAATCTATGGTTTAAGACAGTAACCACTGAAATGGAATCAACGGCTGACCAATTTTCTTAAAGAACAAAATATGATTCAACTTAAGACTGATCAATGCATTTTTAAAGACACTCTAAGTGAAATGTTCCTAGCTATACATGTTGATGATGGACTCATAATAGGACAGAACCTTGAAAGAAACAAAAGGCTTATGAATAAACTCCAAAGAGAAATTGAAATGACAACTAATGAAAATCCAGATACATACTTAGGAATGCAGTTTGAGAAGACAGAAGAAGGACTATTTCTACACCAAGAGAATTATGCAAGAAAAATACTGGCAAGGCACAACATGGAGAACTGCAAAATCATGAAAACACCAATGAATTCAGGAAGACAAGACTCAGAAGATAAAATTCACTCTAATTTTGAGTACCGTAATGCTGTAGGAAGCTTATTATATCTATCCTCAAAAACAAGACCAGATATAGCCTACAGTGTCAATTATGCTAGTAGAAAAGTGAAGAATCCAACAACTATGGAAATTGCAAATGTAACGAGGACACTCAGATACATTCAAGGTACAAAGAAGACTGGTATCTTCTACAAGAAAATTAAAGATGGAAAACCAAATAAAAAATATAAGCTTTAGAGCCTATTGTGATGCTGACTATGCTGGTGATATCAAGGATGGAAAAAGCACATCAGGATACATCATTATGTACAATGAAGAACCAACAGCATGGAGTTCAAGGAAGCAGCAAATAGTTACCACATCAACAGCCGAATCAGAATACATATCCACTGCAGAATATACAAAGGAATTAATGTTTCTTAAGAGTTTACTTTCTGAATTGATTGGAGAAGATGCTGAAACTGTCCTCCAGATGAAAGAACAGTGCTATCTTGGAAATGGACAACCAAAGTGCTATTAAACTTATCAAGTCTGGACAGATAAATAACCTAAATACATTGCTGTGAGATATCTATTCATATCTGAACTCTACCATGAAGGATTATTCGACTTGAAATACTGCCCCTCAAACAAGCAGTTGGCTGACATATTGACTAAACCACTCGGAACTGACAAATTTCCTAAAATAAGGGACATGTTCATTATGATAAGATATATCGAAAAATACAAGTAAAGAAAAATACTACCTATATTTTTCTCTTTTCAGGAATTGAAACATCAATTCTTCAACAACCAATATTCCTATTCAACTATTCCCTTATATTTAACTATACTTCTTGTTTTTATGCTTAAATTACCAAAATACTTTCTTTATTTTTTGAAGAAAAAATTTTATCATTAAGGGAGTGTGTTAGATGAATATAATCTGCTAATGTTAAAATTTTTCATAATGTCTGGCTTGGGCATGTGCACTATCATTAGTATTTTGTTCTGTGGTGCTATAGTAAGAGAAAAAAACTTCCTCCTTGACTACCATGTGTGATACATGTTATTAAGATACCAGGATTAATGTCTCTATGCAACTGGTGAAATACTTAAAGACTACAACAAAATAACGACACAATAAGAAATGAAATTTTAATTTCGAATGTATTATTGACTATGATTATGACATAATTTTTAAGAAAAACAACTGCAATAAAATTTATTTATCTATGGACGCATGCTGCAATAGGGGCAATAAAATTTCCCAAACATAGTTTCCTCAGTCCCATTTATTTCTAATTGTTTTTAATTACCGTATTTTCTGGTAAATACCACACACATACTAGCTAACACGCATTTCTAAAATCTCTTCACTGTGATAATGCATAGATAACACGCATTTCAAAANTTATATCGTATTTTCTGGTAAATAACACGCACCTACTAGAGAACACATATTTTAAAAATCTCTTCACTGTGATAATGTAATACATGATAACACGCATTTCAAAAATTTCTTCTGTGATAAATGCATTGATAACATGCATTTCAAAATTGTTATTATGTTGACGAGATCGTTTTTTCACCGGTGTAATATTTACGATAATTACTCTTGTATTTTGAATGGAATTATTTGATTACATTAATATTTACAATATGTTGGTTGAAATAAAATTGCCCTAGTACGCGAGTATATACTCTGACTTCCGCGATATATGACATGCGTTGTTTAGTCATTTGTTTCCAAGTTCAATACTCAAGATATTCAATGAAACAAGATTTTCCACTGTATATCACTATTATTTTTATCATTTTTTGTATAGATAACATGCAGGTTATCTACTAGAAAATACAGTATTTATTTTTTAATTTATTTCCAACAAAATGAACAAACAGTAATAATTATTATCATAATCTATACATTAACGAGTGGGTATGAATGTTATATTAGTATTAAAATATTTAGCCATTACTGAAATGATCAAATTTCATTGAAAATGCAAAACAATTGTCAGTCATAATTTAATATATTCTCAGAAGATACTTTTCCAATCAAAGAAGGAAACTTACCCAAGAACAACTTGTCTCAAAAATTTAGCAGATCGGTCAACAACTTCAAGCCAAACTGGTGACACTGATGTTTCATCGAATAGTGTTGCCAAGGATAAGGACTGCAATGCATCTAATGATTCCTGAAGAAGTTCACTGCACAAGTCAGAATCCTCTCCTTAGGTTTTCCAAAAAAAAAGGAAGATAAATACATATTTAAGCAAAAAAAGATAAGAGTAATATCTTGTCTTTATTAAAACTATATTGAGACTAAAGAGAAGAGACTGAAATATTTGAGGTTGTAGATTGCATGAGCTTTGATAAAATATTGCAACATTTATTTACCAAAATTCACAACTCTTAAAACCCATTTCAAAGAGCTAATATGAGGTGCATTTATAGTTACTGACAAATATCATAGGATTTGAATAAACCATTAAAGATGAGTAAATGTTGACCAATTAACTTAAACAGAAATTTTATGATAAAATTTAATGATCAACATCATTAAAATGAAAATTTCAATGTTGTTTATCCTACTAAAATCACAAATACTACACTCCATATTCATTCCTGATTTAATCCTCGTGAATGGCATGAGTCTTTACCTAGCAGGAATGACCAATTTACTGACTTTTTATGGATTTCAATCAAAAAGTTATAAGACAACAACTTAGTGAGAAGCATATTTCTCAGAACAAGATTTTAAGAATCGTATTAGAATTTACTGAAATATATAGACCAAATCTAATATAAATTAATATGATTCAAAAAACAAACCTGATCTCCAAGCTCTTCTTAGAAATGCAAATGAAAAGTTTAATGCTGCTCGAGATCCAACTCTTGCAAGACCAATGGTAGCTTTCTCAATAGGTTTTATACTAAAAAAAATGTTTGAAAGGACTAAATTAGAGTTTGTAACAAGTGATATCTTAAGCTAATATTTTCTTATCTGCTCTAAATAAAATACATTACAAAAATACTTTGATACTAACAGGTTATAACTTTGCCATACAAATATGTGTACTATAAGGAGAATTTTTAAAATTTTAAAACTTTACATTTAACTTTGAATCACCACCCCATTATTTCAAGGTAAATGTCAAAAGCTGATTACTTTCGATAATTGACTATAATATACCACCTAAATTATGATTAAACATTTGAACTTAATTCATAATTTATACTTATCTTTATTTTGTATTTTTATGCATTTATTTTAGCACAAAAGATCTTTTATTTGTTCAAAATGGATTAGTTAAAGATTCATCTTTTAATATTTGATGCCAAGAGAATTCAGTTTATAAATCCAAAGCAAATGCTTTACAAATACAAATTGAGTGATTTTACAATGGCAAGCTTTTCAATATCCTAAAGTTATTTTCTTTGAGTGTCATCTAAGATGATACTCACCCTTTACGACCTGAACTTCCTGTTTTACCAGCAGTTCTTAACGATTCTCCCATTACATTTGCTTTAGAGACAACAGTGTTGTAACAATGTTGGTTGCGTTGTTGAGCTACAGCACCAAAATGACGATGGGCAACAGCTAAACACTGACGAAGACGACATGCCCACAGTCCGCAGCTAGCAGCCTCATTACAAGAATGAGCTTGCTCATGAATCAAAGAATATAAACAGGATGCTAACTTTTCTGGAGCTAAAAAGAAATAAAAAAGAACATATGACAGTGCAAATTAAACATGTGGGGGATTAGGAAAAATAATATTATTAATTATATCAGTATCTCCTGCAATTGCTTTGAATTTTGCTATGCTGTTGATTAGATTTACTAGATCTAAAGGGCTTAGAGGGGTCATTTGCAGGGGACAATGTGGAACAGCAAATATAGTAGGAGTATTATGAAACTCACTTGGCTGAGGACCCCAAGTCCATGCCTCAAACTGAGGACGGGAAGGCGGAGGCCATCCTTTTCTGTCAACAGCTTCCCTGGCGTTTTCTTCTTGATCAAGACGTTGGCAGGGTCCACAATTACAGCCTGTTTGAGGTCCGCATATACCATCACAGCAAGGGCATGTCAAAACTCTCATTCCGCAATAATAATGTCCAGTCTCTCCTGAGTATTAAAAAGATTATTGTTTTAAATGTTTGCGAATTACGGTAATTAACTCACTCTGCTACAATTAATCTCTTTTCTAGGAAAATAAATCGCAAGTATTCATACCATGAGCTGGCATCAATCAAGAATCGCTACGTTTACCTTTACGTGCTGTCACTCCAACTGAGTTAAGAATGCCATCACTAAAAGGACCAGTCAACTCTCCATCTCTAACCATTTCATTCCAAAGCCGAGAAAGGGAATCGCGATGTAATGCATCTTGAAGATCTGCCCGAGCCCATTTCGCATCAAGTCGTGCCTGCATTCGCAGGACGACTTCCAACTGACGACTCATGGTTTCCTTGGAAATTGACAGATATCTTCACTCGTTCTCACCTACACTCACCATAATCCCACTTCAATTTACTACCGTCACTGAAATATGAAAATTCCATCCAGTAGATTCCCTAAGACAGAATATTTTGAAAGGAATTAAACGATTTTCTAAAAATTATAGACCTTAAATGAATCTGATTGATGATAAAATACGAAAGAAATTATAAAAGTCATGTCTAAACACCACTATTATGAATTTAAATTGAATACAAACTAGCATCGAGCTGTTTTAGAGTTGATGGTTCTATTAGGCCTTCTAATTGAACATTATTGATTAACTGCTATCATGAAAAGTAAATTTCGTCCATCTAGATTTAACTATTAGTTAAATAATACATCAAGTTAACCTACAGGTAGATTTAAATAATTAAAAATGCTAACATATTAATGTACATTCGCTTAAAACATTGGCATGCGCATACATGACATAAGGGAATCGTAATAGCTATTTACTCATATATCCCTAAGACGTTCATCGCAGATGTACAGTTATACCAGGATTTCAGATTATATTCATGTTTACCGTCTTTTCGACTGGAAAACAAAGATTTACGAACCATTATATCACGGTTGACAGCTATTACCATATAGGACATACCATTCGTCTATCCAACTTTTGGTGTCTTGAATGTTTTTATTTATTCGAGGAACTATTAAATGTTATATTTATTACATCATGGATGCTGTTTACTTCCAGAAAATTCATTCAGATAGACCGTCCGAACAATCAATTTTGGTTGAAGCTTATTACTTCACTTCAAAATTCAGGACATTCTGCCATCTAAAGGGGAGACAATAAACTACCACAGAAGAGGGATCCAAGCAGATCCAAGTGTGCAACCGCATAAACGCGGCAAAATTAAAATGAATTCATGCGTGCATATTTAGTATTCACACAATCATCTGTCCAAATAAAAAATATAGCACAATATAATTTTCACAAGGGTCTTCCATACCTTCTAATTATAGCCAGAGACCATTGTCAACAGGAGGAGGCCATAGGTGCAAGGGCCATTTTTAGGGTCCACAAAGAGATTATTTATCTTAAAAATAAAAATACGTCCTTTTTGGGTCCCCATAACGAAGAGGTCCTCAGTTTGCGCCTAGAACGCCTGATGGAAAGTCTATCTTTGAATGTAACATATGTTTCCCATTTCAGTTCTGCCAACATATGCAGTAATGTTTGGGTCTTGTGTTGGGCTAATATAATCTGCCAAACTTGGCTCCTCTAAGGTGATACTTTTCTACCGAAGTCTACACATTACCTCATGTTCCAGCAGCTCCTATCAGAGTTGTCCAACAATTGCAGGATACATAAATCATTGATAACCCCATTACAGACACATTTTAGCTGGAGCGATAGCGTGCTAGTATGCTAACCACTGTGGCTGGTCGATTTTCTTTTAGCCTGAATTCATACATTCCCATCCCAATTCAGAACATTTCTATTTAAATACAGTTCAATGAAGCAATTCACTCATTCATATATGGAACAATACATTTAATGGAATAAAAAATTATCTCTACTATTTAGCAATCTCTAAATATTTCCTCATTACTTTAACATTTCCTAGTTCACTATATTCATTAAACAGAATACTCCTTGAGATAGGAGCTTTACCTGCATTAATTTTTTTCAACTTAATGTGCTCAACAGCTAAAAAGATACTGAAGAGTAGATATAAAAATTGTATACTTAAAGATATTATATATAGATGATAATGAATTATGATATAATCCCTCAATTTATCACCATTATTTCTGTAATATTAATCAACCATAGTTTTTCATTATTATTTGATTAAAAAAGCTTCTCCTAACTTTACATAAATACATACATTATAAGTATATGAAAAGATAAGTCCATATGCCTAGCCATGTAGCATTTACAAAGGTTTTTGTTTTCAACACAACTACTCCCAGAGATCAGCTCTTATAGATTGATTGGACTCGCTAACAATTAACACAGTAATCTTTCTACTTTTTTCATGGTAGTCAACATCAGGGTCCACCATGAATTGCATTCAGCATCACTGTCACTGCGGATAAATCTGCTGTCTATTTGGTCATATATATTGCGGGAACAATCAAAGAGAATATTCATGTACCATAGAATATATTGATTCTCCTTGATTGTTCTTGTAATATCTGAAAAGCTTATGTGGCAGGGTTAATTTGTGACATCTACCACATTTGAGATATGTCTCAGAAATCATTGAAATACTTCTATGATCCTGGAAGAAATTTTATGTATGTTATTAGAATACTCAAATCAAGATTTTCATAGTTAGCAGAATACATTACAAAGAGGAAAGGGTCATTTATAATCTATACAAAAGCTAGAAATTAGTGATGAAATTTGAAAGACATGGAAGAAAGTCATCTGGTCACTTCTACGAGGATTTACGCCGAGGAGATACGAGGTCTGAGGTTTCTGAATGTAGATCCTGAAGAAATTAAGATGCGCCAAACCGCAAATTCAGTCTCGCTGCCCATTAGGCGGTCTCATATAAAATTTTTAGCCATTTCATATTATACTTCGACTTAAAATGTTATAAACTTATTCCACAATAATTTTAGCGGAGCAGTAGGAAAAATAATTAAGGGTATGGTGAAAAGTTCTCAGCCTGACAATGAAAGACAGCGATTTTCAGTTAAAAAATTATTTTATTTTTCTACATAATCTCCCTTGACTTCAACACACTTGGTCCAACATTTCTCCAGCATCAGTATTCCTTCCCAGAAGTGAGAGTCAGGAATGCTGTGAAAATATCCATCTACAGACCTCTCAACTTCTTCATTGGAAGCGAAGCGCATCCCAGAAAAAAATTTCTACAAGTTTGGGAACAGATGAAATTCTGAGGGTGCTAAATCAGGAGAATAGGGGGGATGGCTGAGCAAATTGTATCCCAAATCCCGTAGATTTCCCATCGCCAATGCACCTTTGTGAGCAGGTGTGTTGTCCTGGTGAAAGATGATTTTTTTCTTCTTCAAGCCAGGCCTCTTCCTGCGAATTTTGGCATCCAGCTGGTCAAGAAGGTTGGAGTAATAAGTTGGAGTTTGCCTGTATTTGTTCTGCCTTTTTCAAGGTAATCAATTAACAGGATCCCTTTCGCATCCCAAAACACACTGGCCATGATCGTATCTACATTCCGGCAGATGCAATCATAAATTTTCGCTGATTGGAATGCCATCTCTGTGTCAGGCTGAGAACTTTTCACCTTACCCTCGTATTTCCAGTGCTATATCAAATTCAAATTAAATACTGCATTGTGTAACTCGTTCTCATCTCCTTCTCTTTCAAGTGCATAAGTAGTCTTCGAGCTCCCAATGTTGATACAGCCTTTCATCGAGAGAAAATTTCACCTTCAACAATGATGACAATGAAGAAAAGATGTGATGTGACTGGGAAGACAGTGTGTTACAGGTTGAGTTGGATTTTGAATCCTAAATGCTTAGGACCAAAGTTATTTGGTATGAAAATATGACTTAAAATTTAACAAGCAAAGAATGGAAAGTTATATTTATGTGACAAATGAGTCTACCAGAACAAGAAGTGTAAGGATGCAGAAGAGACATCATATTGGATGGACCTTTTTGACAGGGACAGAGGAAGGCTATTCTCTGATGGGCTGGGTATCTAAAGATATAGCTGCTTATGGAAAGTAGAGAAAGTAATGGTGTTATGGCCATATAAAGTTACAGATTTCAGAATATTTTGGATTTTGGAATTTTAGATTCAAAATCCCAACCTGCACTCATTTTAATATCCTTTTGCATTGTATTTATAAGGTGAATCATAACTTTCAATGATTATTATTTATGTTGAAGAATATTTGCTACTATTGCTATTATATTTTGCAGTATATGTTCAAGATGGGTCCATTTATATCAAGAGTTTCCATATCTCAAGTCCCTAATATGATCTCTTCAAGAATTGATTATATTGTTGTAAATATAGCTGATTAGTAACAGAGGAGCATGCTAGGCTTAACTGTGTTTAGAAAAAGAACTCATGGAAAAGTGTTGACTGGATTAATTAATATTCTCTAGAAATGCATGTTGCTGAAGAGAAAATGGGCTGATGACAAAGCAGGTAGGATAATCAACACAGTGGTGGAATTATAGCAAGATACAAAGGAGCTAAGTAATCATACCTGATAAATATGAGATGTATATAATGCAAAATTTCTAGGGGGGCAGTATGGAAGATAGAGCTGTTTTGTAAAAAATAGTCAAACTTATAAGATAAGGATAAATTAGCTTAATGAATTCAGTGGTATAATTGTAGTGTACTCTGTTGTATTGTGTGCATGCTTTGTTGCTGGTAGTGAAAGTTCCAGGGCAGTATGTGTAGAGCAGGCATCTGAGCTGCACTGTTTTGGAAAGGGAACTTACTTTGTGTATATCCAGGCACCATCTACGGCATCTCGATTAGACATTCAACAATTGTTGGGCTATCACAAATATTGCTATTATTATGAAACATACCAATAATCAAAAAAAATGTCATTCATATAATGCATCCATCCTGCTGCAGAAGTTTATCAGATAGTGCAGGAACAGCCAAGGAAGTTGTTACATATACAAGGGTAAGGTGAAAATTTCTCTGCCTGACACAGAGATGGCATTCCAATCAGCAAAAATGTATGAGCCCTGCCTAGGCACACGTGTCATTAGTTCATAAGACAAGTTTCAACTTGTTCTCTCAAGTAGTCTGTTTACACATATTGCTGCAGTAGACGTCTCTCGTTTGTATGAAAATATCCATCTACGACCCTCTCAACTTTTTCATTGGAAGCGAAGCACTTCCCAGAAAAAAGGTCTGAGGGTGCTAAATCAGCACCCTCAGACCTTTGTGAGCAGGTGCATTGTCCTGGTGAAAGATTATTTTTTTCTTCTTCAAGCCAGGCCTCTTCACGCAAGTTTTGGCATCCAGCTGGTCAAGAAGGTTGGAGTAATATTCGCCTGTAATTGTTCTGCCCTTTTCAAGGTAATCAATTAACAGGATCCCTTTCGCATCCCAAAACACACTGGCCATGATCCAAATGAAAATTGATATCAGCTAAATCTTCTAAATCTCTTCAATCACAACTGCCATTTTTCAATTATACTAATTAGTTTTCACTCACTAGTTATCAGGTGCAACTTTCCCTCTATCCCAAAGAATTAAGAGAAGTAGAACAGTGTCTAATATATGAGGATGAGAACCTCTCTGAGCTGCCAACTCTAAAAGCAATGACAAGGCTGTATGCCTGTCTGCACTAGGAACAATTTCACCTCAGTTGCCAAGGACAAGAATACCCTACCAAAAATGTTTACATTTAAATTGAGCTTAGGAATTAATGTACGTCCTTAATCATACTATAAACAATAGAAAAAATAATAATATAAGCAATAAAAAAAACAAAGTATGGGAAATTCTTTGGGAAGCTCACATCTCAAAGGCATTCAGAAGCTGATTACAGCTCCATGTGATGTAATATAGGGCACACATGCCTGTTCTAAGGTAAGAACGGTAAATACTTCTAGTGTTTATTTTAAATGAATAAGATAACCTGATAAATTTCTCTCAGTTCAGTGATAATTCACTATCTAAGTGGGTGGCCCTTGAATTTATATCATATAATTGTAATAGCTATTTACTCACATATGCCTCAGACATTCATCACAGGTGTACAGTTATTAAAGCGAATTTTTCATTGGCTTTGTGAAATCTAATAGAAAATAATTTTTGCACGACGTAAGTTTAAAAATTCTGTATGAAATGGAATGAAGATGGAATCTTTGAATAATCATTTTATTTTATATGAACATTGAATTATTGGAAATTGTCCTAAAGACACCTTTTATTGGCTGAGAACTTTCAATGGATTTAACTATAGTGTATTCCACATTTAGTTGACAGGGTTGACAGTATTGCGCTTATGGCGAACGTTATTGCCAAACTTACTCACCGCCTGATTACCGCGCCAAATTTGAATTCGCTGCCCTACCGCAGTGCTCCGCAACCGGTGTGCCGTGGCACACTGGTGTGCCGCGGTCAAATTCAATGTATTTGACATTTTACAATTTTTCATTATGTATTTAATACAATGACAAATTATTTTTCATAATATTGTCTATTTTTCAAAATGTAGTATAGAATAATTATTATAACTAAATAATATCAATTTAATACCTACATATTTTAGTTTTGGTGTGCCACGGAATTCTAGGAAGAATTTTGGTGTGCCATAGGTGAGAAAAGGTTGCAGAGCACTGCCCTACCGCACAGTGCGAAATTTGAATTCGCGTCTGTAGGTGTTTAGAATGAGCATATTGGGAATCTAGAATTATTTTTTTGTTAAATGAAGGTTTTATGCTCAAGGTTTTAAGTTCGGCTGGGATCAAAGTTCTTAATATGTGCAATGTGAATTAATTAAAAGTAAGCATTTGTCACTAACGCGCCTCGAGATACTTCTTTATTTACCCTTTAAACTGTCGACTGAGAGCATCCAGTGGCTTTCGCGGCCTCTTTACATGCTTTGGAAATACCGAGAGACTTTTGGAAATAGGTAAGAACGTTAAATATTATCATGCTTTTCTTCAAATCTCATACGAATCATATGTAGAGGTATCTCTTACGGTACGAGATTTAGCTAGCGACTGCTTTTTGGAGTGCATAATTCGAAAATTTTGGATCAAATGATGGTATACATGCTATAAAAGAGTAAAAGCGAAATAATATACAAATTTAAGTTTACTGTCGCAGAAAGTAATGCATGAACATTGTTCCATGTAAATTTAGTGACGAGTGAAAGAAAGCCTTGCTCACAAGAGCGTGATAAAGATAAACTCGGAAAATAGTCATTCCTCGGGGAAATACAAGAAAATAATTTTTATAAATTTTACTTTAAAAGATATGGATAAATAAAGTTCACTATTCCATGCATCGTCTATTTATGCATTGTAAATGATTTATTTGATCAAAATTTTAATTTTTGCTGCATTTGGCAACATCGAGCCTTGCTCCTTATGGGGAAACACACGGGAAATGAAGCTCCATAAGATCGCATACTGTCAACTAAATGTGGAATCATCTATAGAAGAAACTTCTTTCACTCATTATACACCAATGAAATATTTTGAAGACAGTGAGGAACTAAAATATAATCTAGATTTTATTAAACCATTTATTATAGGGCGTGGTCATCAATGTTATTTCATACATCAACATAAATTTTAATAGCCTGGTGCAAATTGCTTTATATACTTTGTTTTTATTTACTATCCTTTGCACTAGAATTAGCAATCTGCTGGCACAAAAAATGGGTCTAATCAAATGTGAGCGGGAGTGATGATTACATTTACGGGTAGTATTATGCCGTCTTCCCTCATATGCAAGCATTCAGTAGGATATCAATATTGTTTACTTTTATTGTAACACTCTTGTAACTGTACGGTCATAACCTTGGTGCAGTTTAAAGATTTATCAGCCAGTTTCTTATCCTCGTAGATTACCGTATTTGCAGCACTGGCAGCAAACATCCCATACATAAAACTGGGCCAGAACTCCTTCCCGCTCATCAAATGTGACTTTCTGTTATTCTGTTTCTCGATTTCCGAAGTAAATTGGATCATTAGGAATGCATTCTAATGTGCATTTATGTAACATAAGAAATACAATTAAGGTCAAGTTTGTGTATAATTTGCATTAATATTCAGTTCATTAGGAATCTTCACATTTCTTGAGGATATTAAATTAACAACAAATTATATCAGAGAAATTTATTCTCTTACTCTTCTCCTACAGCATATTTACTTTCTATTTCTGGTGCGACAAGCCGTACCAATATTTTGTCACAAATGTTTGTTTATAACATTTAATTCGTATACCACGCGGTCAGTTTTGTATTGGTCGGGTCGCTAACGAGTGCCGAAGCCGATTAAGGCCTGTAGCGCTTGCCCAAAACGGCCGATTCAAGCCTATTCTATTTTGACTTTTGTGGTATTAATTAGCATTGTAGAGATACGCGGCTTTCTGCATTTNCTGTGATCATGAAGCTAGTAGGCAGATTCTGGTACAAAGGCTTTCACTGCATGATGAATCCATGTTTCAATTACTTTTGGGAATGCGATGTGGGTGTCAATTCAAATGATGAATTTTTACCAACATAGCAGCTGTCTTCTTTATGTCAAGAGTGTGGGCAGGTATTATAATTAATCTTCGCTGTACTGAAGGTTGGCTTCTAGTTAATTATAATTTCCATTGCCATACATTGTCTATTGTGTGTAATTTTCTATGCCATATGAGAAAACTATAACGTGGATATTATGTCATATTCCTTTCTGTCCAAGGCTGTTATCCTAGACTTCACTTTCTTTATTAGAAAAGTCAGCCTAATTGAAAATCATTGTTTGCCTTTATATTAGTAATTTTTTTATGTTATGCATTCATTATAAATATAGATGGAGTCCATAAAAGTTTTATCAGAGAAAAATTAACAGATATGAAGATTAAAGTAAGGAATTCTAATAGACTCTAATTTCCTATGTGAAATTTAAAAGCTTGTTAACTATACATGATTAATTCTAAATATTAGATGTACAATATTTTTCATTATTAAAAAAGTTCCATTCATACATACCCAATATGAGCAACCCCACATCTTAAAGACAATTCAAACAATTGTAGTTGAAGGGACGCACTAATTTTTATCAGCATTATAGAATTAATCCACTGTGCATAACAAGTAGAAAATTTCTCTACTACATGTAACTATAAATTTGTATCTCATTTTATTTAATCTGATTTTAGGGGAAGAATAAGNTTTAAGTAACCTACAGAACAGAACATTCTGCTGAACTGGAGTCGTAATGCTCCTTTGACTTCATAAAATTACGTCTCATGGGGAAATTCCCCATTTGTTTCGACCGCTGCGTTATCGAAGAGCCGTATGCGCCCAAACCCTCACTCGTAATAATATTATGCATAGGAACCTCAGTTTACGAACAACTTCACTTATAAAGTATTCGATGTGCGAACTCTTTTCATATCATACTTTGACCTGGAATTACGATCTTAGACTCGAATTACGCTTTCAGCCAATGAAATTTATACATGCAAATTTAGAAAATTCCTGGAAATTCCTTGATTCCTGGAGAATTTTGTACTTATGCACTGTGGACCCCTTAAGATATGTCGACACAGGCCATAGAGATGGATGATTCTTCCTAAAACAACTTCAAGGAAAGTAAGTTGGAAAAATTTTATATAGAATGCCTTCTCCCAGAAATTATTGAAAGAAGATATCAAAGAGGGCTCACCATCAAGGAACCCAATAGTCGCTTTGAGGACCAATGACATGGTTGTAGTGTAGATTGCGTTAGTATTTTCTTTCTTCTCATAAATAACCATAAATTCATTCATTTCTGCCATTATCACTTCATGGTCTGAGGTACCGTAAACTACATTGAAACTTATTATGGGGCTCCCGATAGCCAAGTGGGCAACGCGTTCGACTTCAATGAAAGCGGTCCCGGGTTCGATTCCCGGTGGGGGCCCACGTGCGAAATGACCTCAGCTGTCGAAGCACTTTTAACAATACTACTACTACTGAAACTTATTATCATGTGCCTGGTAAATCAAGGATGCTGTCTTGACCCACACGACGTAGTACACGAGACGAGTAAAGAAATTATATACCCGAGAATTCTCGAACCAGATTCCCTAGTTCAGAGGAGGACCAAAGAGGAAAAACGGCTACTAAGTCGTAACTGCTGACATTGTAATGACATCGTAGTATCGCCTCGGCAATTTCTTATTGTAACATTTAATTTTAAATTTCAAACGAAAGATTTTTATTTATACTCTGTGATACAAAGAAATTAAAAAAGGCTCTAAATAAATAACCCTTGTCATAAACCCAATACATTTTTATGAAGTTTCTATCTAATTTCATCCAAATGCGATTATAATTAGGTCATCGTTGGCCCATAGAAATCACATGCATATTAAAAAATTCTTTCTAAAGATAATTTTTACTAATACTTTACAGCAACAATTTACGGGAATGTCATTCTTAGGAGTACAGTCATGAGCAAAAAAAACTTTAAAACGTTGCGGGTAACATAAGATTCGGGATACTCTTAAAACTCCTTCTGCGGAACATGTTGCAACACTGTATGGAGTCTACCTCAAATATAACGGTACTTATATACGCTGCAAGGGTTCGGTTTAAAGAAATGGTAGGAGCATCGCGAGCGGCTACTGTAGCGGACACCCATTTAGAAGAACGGA